>JAQIXB010001416.1:0-10864 GCA_034697405.1 Mesoplophora pulchra
TTTATAAAATATATTTTAAAATTTAATATATCTATAGCTGTTTTTTTACTTTTTTTATCGTGTTAATGTATTAATCAAAAAATTTTAAAATTATAATTATTAAATCAATAAATATACAAAAATGTAAAATAATATAATATTAAAAAATTTTGAAAAAATTACCTAAAAATCCATTATATATAATAATATACATTTTTAAGTTAATTATATATTAGCTCTTAATTATAACTAAGTTATTATATATATTAAATACATATGTATATTAATATGTATTTATACAGCATAACACTCCAAAAGACCGACTGTCATTTGATCGACACCCAAAATGCAGATATAAACCATATTATAATATAAATGATTATTTAAATGAATTGAAAAATTAATATAACTAATTTTATATAAATTAAACTAATATAATATTATATATATAATACTAACATATAATGAATTACATTAACTAAACATAGTTAACCATATAATGATTCTCAGTCTTTTGAATTTATATCTTTTTCGTTTATGAATATGCATTTATATAATAATATAAATATGATGCGGAATTCAATTTATAATATGCTTAAATTGAAAATTAATTATTAACATTAAAATAATATAAAAACATAATACATATGTGTATATATTATTAATGAAATAATTAGGGTTCCAACTTTTCGGGACTTAAAATTTAAAATTCGGGCGGGAAATAGGGAGCATAAATGAACAAAATTCGCTACTTATTTGGAACTTAAAATTTTAAAATTTCGTTTACTCCCCCCTTAGTATTTTTTAAACAAAAAATTGCAATATATTTTTTTAAACATCATTTTATGTATAAAAAAATTATACACTATCGTATGTAAAAGTGATAAGTTAGTATTGTGCATTAAGCTATTTGCGTGCATCACAAACTATACTTTATATGTGTTTTTAATGCTCGATTTGTAACAAATAGTAACTTATAGCTTTTACATGCGATATTTCTAATATATTTTAAATTTTAATTTTTCAAATTTTAATAATTTAAAATTAAATAGAAATATATAATATATTATCTTTTTATACATAAAATGAAAATCTTGTGTTTAGAAATAAAATATTGCAAATTTTTGTAAAAATACTAAGGGAGTAAAGGAAATTTCAAATATATATATATAATTATATAATGGTTTTAAAATACAAATATAATGCATAAAATAATATAAATATAATTTATATTATGCTTTCCATAGAACCCCACGTATAGTTTAGTTTGGATCACTCTGTACATAATTTTTTGAAAGAAATTTCTTGTGCTGAATATTGCAAATAATTTATTACATTTATAATTTACAATTTTAAGAAAAATTCCTAAAATCAGGAAATTCGGGACTTATTCGGGAGAATCGGGATTTTTGGGATTTAAAATGAAAATTCGGGAGAATCGGGAACAACAAAGGAGTCACATATGCTCTATTTTTATGTGATACGTGCATAACCATTTATTTCCCGATGTTTAAAAGTTTCTTTCTAATTCGAGATTTCCCGAAAAGTTGGAACTCTAGTAATAATATTAATTATATATATAAATAATGTATGTATAATGTTTATTAAAATATATATATATGTATTTTTTGCATAATAATATATTACATTCGGAAATTCAAAAAATTTCAATATTAATATTTAAGTGATTATTCATCTTTAAATAATTATCGTTTAATACAGAATGTGATTTAAATTTAAATGAAATATTAATATTAAATATTTATAAATAACTTTTGTGGGTATATATATAAATTTAATGATGGTAATAACTTTTATATTTATATCTAAAATTATAATTAATCGTTTTTTAATATTTTAAATTAAATATTTTTAAATTAAATTAATTAATATTTTATATTTTTAAAAATATATTTTTATATTTTCAGATTTCAGAATATTTACATAATATATTCAAATAATGGAAAACGGTATATTAATTTTTAAATCATTATAATTTATTCATAATTAATTAATATATTTATATAATTAATAAATGATTTAAATTTTAGATTTAAATTCGACACTTTCGTCAATACTCTCATTTACAGAATCGGAAAAAATTGATGATGATATATCGCAGATATGTGCCGATGAATTTAGTAATAATTTAATTATTAATTATTTTTATATAAATATTAAAATTAAAAATGTGGGAATTAATGCATATTTTCTCAAAATTTAACTATGTTTATATTTCTAATTTTATTTTAAATGTTATAATATGTAATAAAAAGAATATTGTAATAAATATTATAAAATTCAAAATAAAATTCCCACATTTTTCATAAATTTCCCAATATCCCCATATATTCCCAAATATTCCATGTTATTAGTGAAATTAATAAACAGAATATTTTAAGTTTAGAGTTTCCATGTTTCCCTAATTCCCGAAACTGAATCCATTTCTATTTATAATAATTAATAGTAAATGTGTGATTTATCATTTCAGATGAATCATGTGTTTCTGATGATGAATATCTCTTACAAATTGAGGAATACATATTTCCGACACCCTATGAATGGGTATTCATATCGTTGCATATTTTGGTATTTATCATCGGATTATTCGGGAATTCTTTAGTATGTCTTTCGGTATATCGTAATCATTCGATGCGCACAGTCACTAACTATTTCATAGTGAATTTGGCCATAGCTGACTTTTTAGTCATTTTAATATGTTTACCTCCGACTGTATTATGGGACGTCACTGAAACATGGTTCTTTGGAAGTATCATGTGCAAATTAGTACTTTATTTGCAGGTCAGTAGTATTTACTAGTGCTTAGTAGTATTAATAGTACATGTAGTAGTTTATTTACTAGTAATTCACTAATTTTTATAACATTTGTACTTAGTCATTTTAATTTATAAATCAATTTATTACATTTTAATTAATTAGAATTATATTATCTATACTTTAAGTACTAACTTAGTATTAATAATAAGTATCACAGTCACTTAATGCTAATACAATAATGGGCGTATGTAAAACTACAAATTACTGATTAAAAATTTGTAATTAAATATTATAAATTATTTTTAAAACCGTATCATTTGCATGTTATGAGACGTTTAATTTTTAAAAAATAAATTAAAATATTCATTTACATTTAAAACGTGCATAAAAAATGAATAAAAAAATAAAATTTTATGCTCACATTTTTACATAAATAAATTTTTAATGAATTTGATTTAGAAAATAGTTTCACATTAAATTGAACATCTTATGTAATATTATCACGCACTTTCATTATATAAATATTACTAGTATATTACTATAGTATATACTATTATTATATTTACTAGTAGAGTTTATATTCTCGATATTTTTGTCAGTATATTTGTTAGTATATGTTTACTATAGTAATAGTATATTTAGCAGTGTATTATAAATACAGGACCAATACAAAACACTATTTTATAGCATTTAAAAGGATATTCAATTTTATTTAATGCTTTTCATTCGTAAAAAGACAATCGATTGTGACATAACATATGCGATAAAAATCTTAAATATTCACATCTTTTTATAGTATATGTGTATATTATAAAAGAATATAAATTTATTTATAAATTTATATTTATATAAACATATGTAAATACATTATGTACATAAATGTATCATAATGAAATAATATATTTATAGCATTATAAAATAATAAAATTTATTTTTTATGTAAAATAAAATATTTAAAATGTGCTCATATTTTTCAAAGAATAAAATGTTTCAAATAATTTATAACAAAATTTTAGATAAAAATTATTATCCTAAAGAGATATCTTAAAAATAAGCATTTATTTTAAAATGCTTTTTTAAAAATATTAAAACTTAAATATCGATTTTACTTAAAATTCAGTTTTGCCTCATTTTTTACCCTCTTACCTCGCATTAAGGTACCGTCACATTTTAATCATAGTTTTATAGAATACATAATAATCATATATTTATAGACATTAAAATATAAAAAAATAATAGAAATATGATGTGATTATATACGGGAAAATGTGTATAATATCAGTATTTAAAGTGTGGTAAATTCTTAAAAATATTAAATTATAATATTAATTAAAATAATTATAATTTTATAAAAATTTATAAAATTTATTACATATTATCCATTATTAGCTAAATAACATTTTTGAAAATAAATATCATTAAAATTTAATACAAATTTTATGTATTAAAATATTTTATCATTGCATTACATGAAAAAGTATTATTTAAATAAATTATTTAAATATATTTTTTTAAATTTATTTAAATGCAAAACTCATTATGTAACGATATTGTATGTTCGAATTTAGCTCATTCTTTACGTATACAGTTTATGTATATCTATAAATGGATAATGAATGAATAAAAAATAATTCATTTTATAATATATTTTTTATTTATAATTTAATGACGCATAAAAAATAAATTGAATTTTAAATATTTATTTTAAAATAAATGTGTAAAAATAATTTTATTGACTTAAAAATACACTTAAAGCATCTTTAAAACGGAAACATTTTTAAGATGCAAAAGTTATTCTCAGTTTTCTCCCATAGAATTAACATTAAGGATAAGACGCACTATAAAACGCTTATGAATACTTTTATGTGAACACAAAGTATACCTAAAACATCCCTAACTTTAAATTTCCAAAATTTTTTTTAAAAATATTTATATTTTAATTCAATTATTTTCAAAAATTTAAATTTTAGTTTATAAAATGCTTATTTATTTAGTAATATTATAATTAAATTCATTAAATATTTTGAAAAATATTTTCCAAAATTTTTTAATTAAAATGTGTCGATATTATTTATTGTCAATAAAATTATTAAAATTAAATAATTTTATTAAAAATGAGAATAAATAATATCAGAAATTTAATTAAATTAAAAGCGATTAAATATTGATAATTCACGATAAAATTTAAATTTAAATTTTTAAAATATATATTTCATATAAAAAGTTTGATACATATTTGAGTTATAATTATATTGAATTTATATATTTATATAAATTATTAATTTTATTAAATATCTTTAATATATATTCATTGAATACAATACTTTTTTTAAATATATTTTTTTAAATATATTTTTTATATTTTATAAATATGACATATTATGTTATAATGAATGACTTTAATGTCATTTTTAAATATTTTGTAAACTGAGTTCAGTTATTTTAGAATGCATTTTATTTAATCATAAACATATACAGAGTGTTACGAAATAACAACACCATTTCAAAGATAATGACCAATTATAATAATAATGTGGCATTATCTTACGCCCAAACAATTACGATGTCAATTTATAAAACACTATGTGCTGAGTTCAAATATATCATCCATTTTAACAATAGGTCATGACGTTGACTATAATATTGACTATTTTGTGACCTTTGGTAAAAATTGATTTTTAATAATTAATATGCCATCATGGGTATCAAAATGCTCAGAATGATTCAATAGTAATTTTGTCATTCATTTTAACAGAGGTCATGGTGTTAACGAAATATTACAAAAAATTACAAATCTCAAAATCACAAAAATTTTTTTGATCCTATTAATATATTCAAAAAAAATTGCAAATTTATTAATGGCTAATTATTATTCTGACAATTATTGTGAGCATTTTGATACACATGATGATGTAAATATGGTATTTATCAATTATTACAAAAAAGGTGAATATCTCGAAAATGACTAATGTCAAAATGATGACATATTTGAATTGAGCACATGATGTTTTATAAAATAATATCGGAAATGTTTTGGCATAAGAAAAGGCAGTTTTGGTCATTGTCCTTTTGATTTCAGAACTAATTTTTGGCATTACGGTGCTTTATAACAGTCATAAGGGTTTTGCAATGAATTATCATTGTGCGGCCATATTCATGTATTAAAATTTGAATTTTATGCATTATTTTTATTATTCGTAATTTTATATAATATTTAATTTAATTCCAATTCTCTAATTTGACCTCTTTTAACCTTTAAATATTTCACTATTAAAATGTTTTGATGGCATTTTAATAGATTCATTTTAAACTAAAAAAAGTGAAAATCGTAATATTATAAACAAAAAAATTTAATTTTTTTATTTTAAAAATTATAATTTTTAAATTTTATTAATTACCGTTTAAAATAATATATAATACACGTTTGTGTTTTCTTCATTTATAAGAAATTTTATTTCTAAATTTATAATTTAATTTCAAAAATGTTCACTGAATGCATAGGACAGTGTGTACATACACTTAATACACATTAAACATTAAAACTGAAAACATTTTAGTAAACATGTTATTAAACATATAACGTTAAATGTTAAATAAATAATATTATTTATATAATAATAATTTTATTTTATATTTGAATTTAATTTAATAAAATAGTTTTACATATCATGTTAAAACATTAAAATTAATGAATATTTAAATAATTATAATATAAATAATTTAATAATTTTATTTTTAAATGTTATTTACGCTTTAATATGTTTTATATTATAATACGGTTGTTTATGGTAAAAATGAGGGTCAAAATATTTTAATATAAAAAAAATATTTTTGACATTTATATAATAAAATTAAATATTAAAATTTTTAATATATTATTTACCTTTTCACGATTATATATTACCATATACATGTACTAAGATGAAATATAAATATATATAATGGGTTTGGGTCAAAAACCCGAAAACCAACATCCCCACGGACAAAATCCCGAAAAAATGAATAATGTTATCGTTTATATCTCGGATTTCCCAATACTTAAATGACAGTAAAAATGGGGACAGATCTGCATACAGCGTCGTGAGTATGATACAGAACCTAACCCAACATATGTAGAAATATAACAATTGATAAATATACAGTCACCGTGGTTATTCACATGACTCTCCGTACACTAAAATTTATAAAATTCGCACATCTAAATATATATTAAATATATATTTTGCTCAAACATTATGTTTAACCGCATTTATTTTTTCGGGATTTTAGTTTTTCGGGATATTGTCCTTTCGGGATTTAGATTTTTGGGGTTTTGTCCGCATTTTATATATAATATAATATAAAATATTTGTGATGCATGATGCAACAATACCTCGAGCGTTACAATATAATGCAATAATGCAATAAACATATTTTGTTAAATATGTCGTTTACTCAATATTTACGGCATATTATTAGTTTTTAATATATTATAAGAGTGATACTAAAATGCTAATAAAAGTCAATCAAAAGGAATCATAATTGAATTTTAAATTTATAAAAATTTTTAATATTTCAAAGTTATAGTAAACAAACTTTTTTAAGAGATAAATTGTAATTGAATAGGGATATGATTCTGCTTTATACATGCGGTCGCACAATAATTACGTTTAATTTATTTAAACACATGTTTGATTTTAATCAAATTATAAAATATTGGAATTTAAATATTTGTGCTTTGATTTATTTATAATTAAAGTGTAAAATATATATATATAATATAATAATATCTATATATAGCTGTTAAATGATCATGATCATTTTTAAACTAAATATTAAATAATGTTAAATAATAGTATATTAAAAGATAAAAGCATTATTAATAAGTGTCTGACACATAATGATTTATGACACACATGTTATTATTAAGTTTATTATTACGTTATTATAAATTTTTGTTAATTAAGTTTATGACTAAAAAATATTTCATTCATAATTAAACATTTTAATATAAAAATAATAAATTTTCGTTTAATATGAAAATGTAAATTTTGGGAATGCTCCCAAAAAACTACTTTGCTAGTCAATTAAATTTTAAAAGTTAAATCAAATATTATTGTAATACAGGAAGAATTAGGTATTTTTTAATTTTTGGAATTATACTTTTTTTAAATCAATAAAATATTTTAACATTTTAAATAATTTTAAGAATTTGATGATGTTTTTAAGGAATATTCATATATTTGGGAGTCTTTGGAATGTGTATGAGTCTAATATCGAAATTTCTAATTCCATATAATGCTGTCATTAATTTATATGCAAAAATCGCATAATTTCAATGATCTAAACATAAATCTAAACATAAATATAATTATGATAAAAACAATTAATACTTAATTCTTATTTTACTAAAACTAAAATTCATCATTTATTTATATTAATAAAAAATATAAATGATTTATGATTTAAAAAAATTATAAATATTTTAATAATAATTTTTCATTTTTAGCGTTTTATTTATTTACTGAAATGTCAATAGCATTATATTCATTGATTTATTATTCGAATCATTCACTAATATTAATAATAATTCGTATCATATGCCCACACAAATACATGTATACTGCTAACATATCAACTAAATCTTATTTTGCTTTACTATAGAGGAACTAATGCATGATGCCTTAGGTGCCCTAACCTTAGGCTTTGCCTCAGTATACAGTGTATGAATTTAGTGTTTCATAGGTTTATGCTAAACCAAAGAGGCTATTGAATTTAAGAGAGAGGTTTACATTCGCAAATCCTATAGATTTAAAGACTAACACTATAGTTTTTCTATAGTCTAAAGCTTACAGAAAAACTAAGCCTATGAAATTTTATGAGTTTAAGCTTAAGGCTCATTTTAAGGCTGTCATGAGAATAAAAGGCTAATAAATATTATAATATATATGAATACTTTTTAAAAAATACATTTATTTGCATTTTCTTTTTAAATATACCGTATTCCCGCACATAAAGCTGCATGCCGGTATAAAGTGAATAATCCAAGGTGCCGGTATCCCCGGGGTATATCGGCATGCCGGTGTAAGTGCGGTGAGTTATTTCAATGTAAATACCGGCAGTGCCGGTAGGGACCAGAGCCCTACTTTTTGAAAAATGGTCACCCTCACTTATACCGGCATGCCGCTTTATGTGCGGGAATACAGTATACACATATGCATGTTCTTAAATGCAATTTTATCATTATTCTATATTTATATATCGATAAAACAATAATATACTAATAATTAGTACCAAAAAAAGCATTTTTTATTTTAATTATATAGAGATATATTTTAAAATGTTAATATAGTATTATTTTATATGTAAAATATTATATTATATGCAAAAATATTTTGGGGGCATTCTTAGGCAAAATCTCTTAGACTTAAGAATTAATTTATTTTAATATTAGTATATAGTGTCATCTTAATATTTTTATAAATAAATTATTATATAAATAATTTAATTATTAGAATATCAATAAATATGTTACTATTTTATTCATTAGACACTAATGAGCTTAAAAAATGCAATTTTTGTTCACAGTCCCAAAATGTAAGACTGAAATTAGCATCATAGTATCAGCTTAAGCCTAAGACTTAGATTCAGCCTAACTTATGAATTTGGAAATATTTTAAATATACAGCCTACGACTTTCGTGTTAGTTTAAGTCTTAAAAAGTCCTTTAGGCTTAGGCTGAATTTTCATATCTAAGTTCTACTGACGTTATATATTTATAGTATACATTATGTAACATTTATAATAATGAACAGATTTGGCATTAGTGATAGTATTTGCATTGAGTCTATGACTGATTCTAATGACAGTGTGGAGGTGTATCATTCATGTCCCAATAAAATTCTGTATAATTTTATTGAATGAATAAATTTATTTACAGTAAAATCTTTTTAATATGAAATTACTATTCTATTATAATACTGACGTACAATACATTTTAAGAGGTTTTACTGAATAAATTTTTTAAATATTAAACAAAAATTTAATATTTAATAATATATTAAAAATAAATCCTCCATTTTTGTATTTCGATAAATTATATGATAATTTTAAAAAATTTTTAGGAATTTTAAAAAATAAAATGTATTTTTTTTATTAAAATTAAAGTGAAATAATTTTGTGGGCGTTTTTAAAAAAATATTTCATCGCATAATAAAATATTTTTACGATCATTTTAAAAATAAATAATTCATTTTATATTTTTAAATATATATTTTCAAAATTTTAGTATATGATTCGAATAATAATATTTATTAATATTTATGAATTATCGAAAAATGTATTATTAAAATATTTTTAAATACGTATAAACATAAAACGGAACGTTAAACGAATATTATTTAAAATTTAATTAAATTTAAAATTAATTTTATTTTAAACTTTAATTTAATTTTTTACTTTAAAATTCTTTTTTAAAAAACCAATAAATATTAAATTTAATTTTTAATTTTTTTCACGTTATTTATTATATGAATTATTATTTTGCAATATTTTTAATATATAATATATTGTATAATTGACCTTTATATATATTGCAGCATCAATATACCGCAAAACTTTTAATAAATTCCCATTTTATAAAAGTCCTTTTAATTCTAATATACATTCACCCACATTTAGATCATTCGAAATAACAATTGCTTAAAGCGCTTTTTCGAAGATTTATCGTATTTATATTAAATTTTAGTAAATATTTTAAAAATTATTCTTAAAATGAAATTCTAAAAATAAACAGTTATACTTTTTTTTACAAAAATATACCGTAATACATTTTCAGTATCTATTTCTATTACATATGGAATAAGAGAAAAGCATAATATTTAATGGTTTAATAATGAATTATGAGTAAATCCATTAATAGATAAATCCATTTATAGATACATCGATATTAATGTATATTATGAATTATGAAAATATAGATTCATATTAATAATAAAAATGTCATATAAACATATGGTAAAATAAATGCAAAGTTTAGTTTTAATTAAAATTAAAATTATTTATAAAAATATATTTAATTTTATATTTAAAAATAGAAAATAATTAAATTTTAAAATACTAAATTTAG
>JAQIXB010001417.1:0-10855 GCA_034697405.1 Mesoplophora pulchra
TTTTATATTTTAATATTATTTTATTTTTATATTTTATTTTATAATAATACAAAATACATTTTATAATGTCATATATTTTTATTACCATTTTATGAAAGTATAAAGTTTATAAAAAATATTCTTTCATATAATAAAAATCATTTCAAAAAACTAACATCATATTTCAATGAATTTATAAAATTAAAATTTTAGAATATTATAAAATGAAATATAAAATTTGAAAAAAATATTAATACATTCAATGATTCGACGAAAAAATTATTCATTTCAAAAAATAGTCATTAACGATTTAATATGAAAAAATACTTTTTTAAACACATAATGAATATTTATAAATTCATAATAAAATATAAATGTTCATTTTAATAAAATAATTCTGAGAAAAAATATATTCACATTCATTATTATATTTTTTATTATTAAAAAACAAATCACATGACGTAAGTCAGGATATGTGTATGTTCGTATATAAACGTGACTTTTATTCATACTGTGATTGGATATGAAAATGACCAATAAAATATTTGGCGCAAAATTTTATATAACATAATGATACGTGCAAATTCATTGAATAATTTTAGTTTAGTATAAGATTACACTGATAATGAAATCACGGCATAAAATATACAAAAAATATGCAAATATTTTATTAAAAATACAATTTTAATCGTATATAAAAAATTAAAAATGTAATTTTTTTAAAAATTTCATCGTTAATTATTAAATATATAAATTAAAGATTTTTTCCATTTATTCTGAGCATTTCGATACCCGTCACGAAAATGACAATTTACATCATGATCAAAAAGGTCAAAATACTATGTTCCAGTTAAGCATAGGTCAAAATCTATAAAAAAAAATATGATCTTTGACCCAAAAAAAAATTTGCTTCCATGATTTATTCCTGTACATTTTAAATTTTTAAAAATTTTTTTGGTCAAAAATTTTGCGTAAAATTTAGGTTCTTAATCATAACTATTAATATGGAAATTGAACAGTTTATCGAGTTTTCGTGTACTGTTTATATTTCGTTAAATAAATTTTTAAATAAAAAATATTAATTTAAAAACAATTTTATTTAACGAAATTATAGATAAAACCAATATTAAGATATTATTTTAATTTATACCTAAAATATATATGAACATTATATTTTATCGTATATTAAGTATTTTCCTGCGTGTATATGTCATATATTAAAATACAAACATTGTCTTAATATTGGTTTTATTCATATTCATAAATATATTTATAAAATTAAAAATACATTTTTATCACATCATTTACCGGTGTATGACGCGATAAAATCTAAACATTATTAATCCCTTTTTTGTGCACATAATACTCAATTATTATTATTATTATTATTATTGCAAAATAAGAATGAAGCCCTTTTGCAGAGCATAAACATAAACTAGTGATAGTTAACTTTGAAGAGGCCACTATTGGACTCATAAAAGTGACTCATGAGGGTTTTAAAATCTCATTTAACATGTTTCATGTGATAATAATCATAGACATTAATAATAAAATATGTCAATTATTTAAGGATCAGCATAGCATTATCCTCCATTAGCTATTAATGCCAAAATGTAATAATACCATATATATATGTACATAAGAATATTTGACTAATACTAGTACTAGTTTCACGAGTTTCAAACGCAATGAGGGATATCCTTTTCATCATTTGAAAGTCAAATGAGCATTTTTGATATAAGTATGTACGATGAAATAGAAATAATGCTCAATTTGTACCTCTTTACATACACTAGCATTTTCCACTTTCTCTATTTTCTTCTTTAATATAACGAAAAAGAATATACATATATAAACAGTATACATTATACAGAGCATATATAAAGGCGAAATAACAGCTAAAGGCCGAATAAAAAACAAAAAAAGTGTGCAATAATTTAATAGACAATGCATTGCGGTTTCCATACTCATCAAAAACATGCTTAACTTAAATGTAATCATCACGCGTTTAGCTTTCATCAAAGTTATAAAGAAAATGAACTTTTTGTGTAACTAGTGCTAGTGCTAGTGCTAGAGCCAGTGCTAGTGTTACTTGAAAATAGTACATACTAATCATATAAATAAAAGTACACATTCATAATATTGCATTCGATCAATACACTCAATCGAATTTAATTAAATCTGATAAATGCATTATGATTAATAAAATAAACTAACGATAAATGTAATATTTTTCGTGAAAAAATAGTTGTTAAATGCATAAAAATATAAAGAGATAATTATACGTCATTATCATGTAATAAAATTGGATATAATTCTGAGCGATTTTTTTATTTTCTTTTATTTGAGCATTGATAATATGTGACTTTAGTTAATAGTGATAATGGAAATGCTTTAATTAATCATTTGGAATTCGATCGCAGTGAATTTGAGCATAATACTTTTTTGTATGCGATTAATTCATGCATAACACTTAACAGTGGTAAAAAATATAATAAAAAATTATAGCAAAAATTTATGCATAACTATGTTTTGCATGTACAATATAGTGCTAGTATCAGGGTAGGAAAGTATACATTTTAATATGTTTGACTATGAATTAAAATTAATTGCTAACAGAAGTTATTAGACCCTAACTATTAGAGTTTTGCACAATTTGCATAAAAATATACTATACTTTCATTGTATAATATAAGTAATAAGCAATTTGTATAATCATCCATATGTTGTGTTAGTTTATTTCAGTATATCATATGAAAATACGTTTAAATGGAAATTGTATTATTTCATCAAAAAAATAGTATGTGTGTGTGTGCATAGTATATGTATAACATACACGATTCGCACATCGAATAATCATCACGAAATGCGTTTTACTTTTGAATGGAAATATCGCCTCTGCTAATGGCAAAAGTTAGTGCATCGGCACAATGCAGTCACATCCGCGCTTTAGGCTCAGCTCATATCAACCGAAACGGGTCATCACCGAAACTTATCCATTTCAGTCTGTTGGGGTCAGCGATTTATGCTATGGACACGCATATATACGCATATATACATTTTTCACGGAAAAAAGACCACACTCATATCTAACTAAAGGGAGAATAAAGTAAAGAGAAAAACTAAAACTAAAGCTAAAAGTGAATGAAATACACAAAAATAAAAAGCGCATAAACCAATCGAAGAACGGACGTTCACTCTCAAATAGCAATACCATCATCATATATACTAAAAGTATTGCGGATTTATGTGAAGATTTCAACTTTAATGATATATGTTTTTGAGAGTGAAAACTCAAAATAAAAGTCTTCGTATTTCTCAATGCTCTTTACTTTAAAAGAGGCAAAAGTGCCATTAAATGGGGCCAATTTTAGAGTTGGCCATTGCTTATGCTATTTTTTGTTGGTTATTATACTATAACTTTTAATATATATCTATATATGTGTGTGTACATTGTATAGATAGGAATTAGTATTGAGTTAGTATTGGCTATTGACTCACTTGAACCGAACGATCCATCATTAATCGGCCGCAGTATGTGTGCACAGATAATTGTGAGGAACTCACATATGACGATGGAATAAATATTGAATCGGCAGAGACTGATCTCATGAGAGCCATTCCCAAACTCCAATCAAAGCACAGCCTTTACTTTCCTTTACGATCCTTTCCTTTCTCTTCCGTCTAATAATGTATGCTTTTTACTGTTAAAATATGACAAAAATAATTAGAAATATGATATATTTATAAATACAATATATATATGAATTTATGTGTGCGCATTCATAGTTTATATTTATTATGATGAATTACATTACTTTAATAATAAATATAATTACTATGTCATGATTTTTTTATTTTCTAATTTTATTTTAGAAATATATAATTACATTTAAATAATTTATTTTAAAATTCGATTTTTTATAATTTATAAATAATAAAGAAATTTATTCTCAATATATTTAATATTAAATGTATATATCAATGTACAAATAAATAAAGAATTTAAGTATATTATGCGAATCGATTATATTAAATAAAAAAATGGCATCATTTTTTTGAAAAATACAGGCAAATAATAGAAAAAGAAATTTCAATTTTACTGTAAATTCTGACTATGAAATAAACTATAAGTTAATATAATAGTATACTCATTCAAAATGATAAAACATTTTCAATAATACAATACGATACTTTAAAAATTTGTTTCTTCATATTGATATTAATACATATGCGCGCATATTTTTTTAAAAAAATATAATTTAATATTAAAATTGAAAATAAAAATGCCATTTTCACGATTATAAATTTATCAGAAAAAATGTCGATTTTTCAATTGTAAGAAATGTCACATTCAGAATGGTGTTTAAGGGGAGGGCCAAAAATGCAATAAATATAATAAAATGCAATTTTTTCTATTTTTTGGACACCATCAGTGAAAAAAAATTATTGATATATTTAACATTCGTTGAAAATGATTCAATAAAATACATTTTTTGTTGTGGTATGTTACTTCACAATAAATGTGTGTGAGTGTGTGATAAACACTGGTATACACTAGTATATGGTTAGTACACACACACATACACCTCTATATATTATATGTGTGGCAAAAATCAGTGCACAAAAAGCGATAAAAATATCGATGAAAAAAATTAGAAAATATTAAATTGGAATATTGAATTCATATTGATATAAATAGCGTAATGAATGAATAGTTCATTTGCTAGTGATTCGTTTATTTGTAGTGATTCGAAGCCAATGGAAAGGATGGAAATAGTTTCTCAATTATTATTCAATTCTATCTTTTGAAATCATCTCTTTGGCCATTGAAATTGATTTTTTTTATTCAATGTCCGTCTCACTCATACTATACACGTTATATATTAAGAAAAGAGTCGCATATACTAGTGCTAGTATTATAACAAAGCGGCTATTTCTTACTGCTTTTTTATTCAGCGTATATGTATAATATAATGTGTGCGTATGTGCCTATGTTTAATGCGTGTACAGTGTTAACAAAGGGCAGAAAACGTTTAAAAAAAATTATTTTTAAAAAAGTGAGAGCCAAACAGTGATGCAATTTATAAGAGTAATCTCATAGTACAGTCATAGTACACTCATAGTACACATTCATAGTATATACACAGTGCATAGACATGAAAAACGCGAAAGAAAAACATCAGCAAAAGGCAGAGGCATAAGAAAAGAGTGAAACGAAAAAGAAAAGTTTTGAGAGTGCCTTAACAATGCATTCACTATGCATTCACTATACATTCACTATGCCATCACAATGAAGATGTTCGCTTTGACTATTGACTCGAAAAAAGTGCCGTACACACATACGCACGCACATTTATATATACTAAACACATAGAGAAAAACACACGAATATAGTATATATTAGTACATTACATACACACAATATACTAACGTTACTTCGCTTATAACATTGTGTGGCATTCGCATCCGTACATTACATTACATTACTAAAAGTAAAATGCAGTGTTTGCTCATGGTGAACATCACAGTTTAAGACATAAGAGAAAAATCGGCATCATCGTGATTAAAAAACGAAATAAAAGTTTATTTTAGTTAATCCATTGAACGATCGATGCACACTCTCATCACAAATACCGAACTGCAAAAGGCAAAGCGCGAAAATACTATCATCGTCATTCAATATAATGTATAATATGAAAAACTAAAACAAAATGCTAAATATACTATGAAATGCTAAAGCTTTAGGCACTTTCTAAATGACATCTCATATTTTACATATTATTTATGTCATTATCTTATCATATCGCAGCGTTTTTAATTAATAATAATCGATAATATACTAATTATTTGACGCTTCAAATATATGTATTACAATCAATGTATATGCGTACATATACTTTCATATTTATATATAAAATTATTTATATTTTTAGTAAATCATAGTTTTATAGCATTGGGATTAGCATCGTATTGACCATACATACATAAAAATACAGTGAAATTCCATTATAATATAAATACATTGTGACAATACACACTCTGAACAAAGAAATCAATTGATACATTCATACTATAGCCATATATGGCTATAGTATGTTTTAGTTTAAAATTAATCAATTATAATGTGAAAATAATGAGCGATAAAAATAATAAATCGCATTTTATATTTTTACATCATATTTATTTATAAATTAAAAATGCATTTAATTTTAGAAAAAAATTCAAACGCTTTTGAGATATGTCATCATCATCATCATGATAATCGCTTTAAAAATAAACATCATCAGCATTATCATCATGATAATGAATTCACAGTCAATTTACATATAAATAAAATTCAATATTTAATCATATCATTAATTTATTTAATGATTAAATCAAAAAATTAAAGTGTTAACTTTTGGTATATGTATATTCTCAAAATGGTCGATTCACAACTTTTTTCTATCATTATATTTTACATTCATTTTCATTGATATAAACATATGACATGTTTTAAGCGTTTATATCTATGAAAATATTAACGTACATATACATTAATATATACATTATATAAATATGCATAATATATTAGCATTAAATATTTGTAAAATATTCTCATCTTTTAATACATATGTATATTTACATTCACATATACACAAATATTACACATGAAAATAAAAAATGATGAAAATGTGCATCATTTTAAAAGTGATTTATAATTAAACACTTACATTTTTGAGATCGCATATGATTCTAAAATATTATCTTTAAATTTAATTCAATATAATTGAAGGATGACAATGGATACATGTAATTCATTCGTCAGTAAATATATACTAAAGTTATGAGACGATAAAAAGTGAGTGTACATTAAGTAAATCTCTCATCGGAATGCGATGCAATGGCTGCAGACAAAAGCATTAGACTATGCTTTTCTCAAACGTCGGACCACTTTTAGCCAATCATATCGTTTCAGCATTTACTTTATTACAATCAATTACGTCACATTCGAATCATTTCATTTTTTTATTTTTATTTACATGTAATGCAAACTCATAATTATAAACACAATTTTATTGTATTTCTAATTTACGTTATTTGTGTATATATGTAAACAGCTGACAGATGCTGCGCTGATAATGCATTGAATGACATTTGAAAGAACTTTGTTTTGGTTCTAATTACGAATGTATTATGTAATTCTTTAATTTTAAAGTTTTATTTTAAAAATTAAATATCTCATCATAAATAAAACATCATTTTCATTTTCATCTTTAATCATATGTCATAATTTATTTTTTAATTTTAAAATTAAAATAATATTTTTAATAAAAATAAAATTCAAATTTTTTATGTTAAAACAGAAATCGGTATAAAAATGAAACGATTAAAATGATCGCAGAGATTCCATAATCACGGAAATTATCATTACATAATGAAGAATGTGATGATTACGCATATATTTTGTAAAAAATCTCTTTTTTCATAATAAAAGTGATCACACATTATATTGATGATGATGATTATGATGATGATGATTTTATGTGAATATATAAAGCGAAACAATGAATGTGTGAATGTGTTAATAAACGGCTCTTTTTATACTGTTTATGGATTCATATGATATCATTGAAATGATATGTCTGTACATTAATCAGACATTTATATGATGCATTTTTTACATAATAATACTTTAGTATACTTTAGTCATAATCATATTATACGATCATTGTATAATGTATTATTATATTATTAAATTAAATGATTAAATTTATTATATATTTATTAATAAATTAATACATTAATTTTTTAAATACATTTTTATATATATTTTTGTAAATTACATATATATTAATATATATTAATATTTAATTTAAATTTATTTTTTGATAATTTAAGTTTTATAATAAATAAAATGTCAAAAAATTCGTTTATATTTTAGTTATAATATAATGATGCATATTATTATTTAAATAATTTTTTCTAAAAATTTATTTTTTCATAAATAAATAGAAATAAATTGCATATTAATAAATATTAAATTAAATATTTTTTCGTTATATTTTTATAAATAAATAATAAAATATTTAAATATTTTCATTAATTTTTGAATTTATTTCATTATCTAATTGTGTATCATCGTCTTTTTTAATAATATCGTTAATCGTATTAAGAGTATGGTCATCACCGGTATCATCGTCATTCTTTTTATATGAAATGATATTTTCGTTTTCATTTTCGTTTTTATCATGATGATCGTTAAACTCAAAATGCTCAAAGAATTCATCGGAAATCGCCATTTGCGTCATAAGAATCGGGCGTATTCTCTGCGATCGTATTAATGGTGATTTTTTGTATTCGTATTTGGATGACACCACAGGTTCCGCAAAAAGCACCCTTTTCTTTTTGGCTTTTGGTTCATCATCATGATTATCCATTGAATACGAAGATGATGACAAAGAACTGTCCGATGATAGGTTTAAGTTTACGGACGAACATTTTCTTAAAATTCCGATGATTCTTTTTTCACATGAATCTGATTCATCAATGGATTCATCGTATGATCTTTTATTACATTCATTGGTATTATGAGATAATTGATGACCGTCATCATCATTACGGTTATTATTATCATCATCATTATTATTTACCATACTCATTGCATATGGACATATCTTTGAATTTAATTTATCATTATTATTGTAATTATCATTGAATTTTGTGTCATTATTTAATGATGATAAACGATTTACTAAAACACGACACTGTGATCCCCGATAATTCGCAGATGATAATGAAGATAATGGTGATGATGGTGTTACTGATGCTGATGCTAAAGACGATGATGACGCTAATTCATTGATAATCGGACATTGAATCAAATTTCTAATTGCATCAGATGCTGATGGTGATGATGATGATAATGATGATAATGACGATGATAATAATGATGTCTCTTTATTCGTTAACGATAATGATGATGATGACGATGATACTGATGATGATGATACAATTAAAGTATTTTCCGATTCAAATAACGAATGAATATCATTAAAATCATTAAAATGGCGATTCAATGATGGTGACCGTTGCATCATAGTCAAAGTGTGCATTATTCAAAAGTTAACCTTTAAATGTGACTCTTCCGTAACCTTTAACCTTTGAAAATCAACACTAATGTCACACATTTATTACAACACACATTTGGCGCTGCATCATCAATCGATAGTCATTGAATTAGTATCACGAAAGATTAGCATTACCTTTTCATATGTCTTATTTTTTCAATATTTTTATTCATTTATTTTTTCATTTTTATTCATTTTATTTAAATATATATGAATATTAATTATTTAATTCATTTAATTTGTATATTATTCTGCCATAAGATTAAAATAATAGGAATGCTTAACTTTGGGGAATACTAAAAACATTGAAAATTCTAATACACAATGTACACATAAACAGTGCTGTGTATATACACAATGATTTAAGTTATACTTTTAGTGTTTCGAAATAAATATATTATTTATTATATTTTATATATTAAATAATATTAAATAATATAATATAAGAATCACTTTCAATTTAAAAATTAATTAATTTAATGACAGACGTTTTAATATTATATTTATAAATATGGAATGACATTCTCTTTAAATAAAATATTTAATATTATTTATAATGATACAATGTTTAGTGGAAATATTCAATCATTTTATTGACAATTATTAGAGTGTCAAAAAGTGTTTTTTTTGTTTTAATTTTAAAAAATATTACACAATTAACTAAATATGTGTCCATATCTACAAATAACATGACCGATTAAAGCAAAAATATTCCATTTTTTACTAAAATGCTTTTCTTAAAAAAATGAAAAGTAAAAAATTTAGAATTTTTTTGTAAATTTTTTGTAAAATATAAAAAAATCAAAATTTACAATTAAATTATTTTAAAATATTTCAGCATTATTATTATTATAATAAAAATATTATTATAATAAAAATAAATAAATAAATAGATAAAATGCAAAAATGCTTTTTTTGTTTTTTATTATGTTCATGCGCTTATTTTTAAAAATTGCTTAAAATTAGACACTTTAATCACGATTTTGCACATAAACTAAAAGTCAAAGAAATGTTAAGTAAAGAAACCATAGGAATGCATTTTTTAATTAAAAATTTATTTTTAAAATATAAATTTTATTTTATATAAAAATACATAATGATCGCGTTATTTACATTTTAATTTTTTATTATGTTTACATTTAGAATTTTAAAATTTTAATGTATATTATTAATGCATTTATTATTTATTAATTATTTATTTATAAAAAAAATTCAATATTATCATATTCATTAATAAAAATGATAATAAATATAAAACTTTAAAAAGTTTATTATTTATTTATTTTAAATTAAATATTTATATGAACCGATCGTTATTTATTTAAAATACTTAATTCTAACTAGCAGACAGAAACCCCGATCGATTCCATGCCAAACACTCACATACCGTTTTACCTCACATGTAAGACCTGGTCTTATATCGCGAGGGGTGATCATTTTTTTAAAATACAAAAAAAGTGCTCATTTGAGGGGTCTTATACCTTGAAATATAAGACCCCTTACCTCTAGCCTCATTTTATAAGATCCCCCTTTAACCCCACTTTATAAGACCCCGTATGTACATATAATACGTTCAATTAATATTAAACGGTTAATATGCATTCATTTATTTATTTAATAATTTTAAAATTAAAATTAAAATTTTATTTTAAATTTTTAAGTGAATTAATATTAATATTAATATATATTATAATATATATTAATGATAATGCATTATCATTTTATATTTTTGAAATTTTTACATAAAATGCATTATCATATTT
>JAQIXB010001418.1:0-10853 GCA_034697405.1 Mesoplophora pulchra
TTTCGATCAAACGGCGTTCGGTCAAACATCCCAAAACACAGGGTCAACTTTCGATCAAACATCCCCACGATCAAACGACATTCGATCAAACGTCCCCGAACCTAATAAATATATTTTTCTGCAAATCATAGCGATGGTGAAAAATAAGGATTAGCATTTTATAACAGATTACGGATTAAAAAAATAATTCATAAACACAATGGTTGCGAATTATAACGGCTGCGAATCGACGCCAAATCTGTTAATAAATATGTTAATAAATATTAGGTGATTGCAAAAGTTCTGCGTCTTTTAAGCCTTTTTTATGTTATTTATTGCTTATTTTAAATCGGACAAAAATTTAATTTAATTATGATTTAATATTAATGGTATTTATTTTAAATTTTTTAGCAAAACTTTTCTATAATGATTACCCAAATAATATATGACTAAAATGACAATAATAATCATATTCGTAAAACACACAAAACTTTCGCAATACTCTGATACACGAATATGTATATAAATAAAAAATAAAATTTCACACATTTATTAATTAAAAGATAATTTTACATAAAATCTAAAATGTTAATGAACTGTACAATCATAAGTTAATGTGTCATGTCATTTGTTTAGAGTATTCAATCGACAGTTTAATACATCATTACAATATTATTGTGAATGAATATCTCATTTCAGAGGATTTTTACATTTTATTACACATTATATAGGATTTTACATCATATTAAAGGTGCTAAAAAATGAAAAAAAATTAATTTTTTTTCTAAAAAATTAACATAATAAATAAAAAAATCGTTCTCAATTTTCTCATTATGATAATCATAAACAAAATTTAAGTAAAAATTTGTTACGATTATTACATAAATGATTATTTAATTTTAAGATTATAATATAATTTTTGAAAATACAATCATCAAAATTATAATGAAAAAATAAATGAAAAAATGTATTATTTTTTTAAAATAATAAATTAAATTTAAAAAATATAAGAAATCATATGACATTTTAAATGTTTTTTATAATTTAATTTATAAATAAATTATAAATGATTAATATAATTAATTGACATTAATATATCATTATTAAATTTTTTGAAAAATATAAAAATTTTATTATTATATCATTGTAATATGCATAATGTAAATTAATTCGTTAAAAGTTTGAATTAAATAATATTAATATATGATAAGTTTTAGTTAACATGAGTTAGTTTCTACGTCAACGTTATCATTATCGTTATTTCAATAGTCCATTACAATATGAATGAAATAACAGTATAATGACGGTGCTTTTATTAAAACTAAATTATTAGTAATATTTTGTAGTATATTATCATATATATTTTATTATTATATTCAATAATAAAGAAATGCTATTTTTTTGTATGTATAAAAGTCACGGGTGAAATAATAAAATAAATATCATATGAAAATAATAATATTTTTATATTAAATATACTAAATACTAAATAACTAAAAACTAAATTCACTAAAAAGGAAGTGCTGTGAATGAATATATTATGATTAATTTTATGTGAATTCATTATTCATTATTTTATATATTATTTTAGTATATTTTATTATTACAGATGCTGAATCACTATCGTCATCATCATCATACTAAAAACCTATGATGTACACATATTGACACATAAAAAAATTATTCTCAAAAAAGTTCGTATGAAAATGTTAGTCTCATTCAGTAAATAGAAATAAACTTAATTTATTGCTATTTAATTTATTAGTATATTTTCTGTATTTATTTGTAATGTGTATATTGTTTAGTACCAATGTGCGTCAATCACTTTAATCACAAATATTAGTATTTTCTATTATTACAATTATTAATTTTAACTTAACTTTAATAGCAAAAAGGCAATGACTATTGTATTACGCTTAAATTCAATTGGATTTTGACGCCATTGGATTTTTTTTTAAAAATTGTCAATTAATAAATAGAAAATAATTAAATTAGAAAATTGTTTAATTAAAAGTAAGTGTTAAAAGAGCAATTAACTAATAGTGACTAAAACTGGCACCACAAAAGATAATCGAAGAGACGCCTCAGAAAAGTGAAAGTGTATATGTGTTTCGGTGCTGCGGATGTGTCTGTGTATTGCCGACCCAAAGACATATGGCGGAAAGTCTCAGATCAAAACATCTTTCATTTATTAAAGTCTTACATTTAATACTCAATTTCTTCCTATGGGTATGTCTACTAATATATCAACTAATTTAGCATTCACTTTTTTAAAGCACTTTTACGAATATGCTTATAGTTTAAAAAGAGAATATGGGAACTTATATCTCGGGTATAAGATATTAGATATATAATTTTTAACGTTTGTTTTTATTTAAAAATTGTATTCACCTCACACTATAAGCGAAATTCAATTATGTGATGTCTGAGGACGATATTTTTATAAAAATTTAATATCAGAATTTTTAAATTTTAAAATATTTATTTCTGTATTCACAAAATATCGTGTATATTCAGAAATAAGATTTTTGTAATATATTTATTAACGCAATAAATTTATTTAAAATTTTGTTTAAAATTTAGAAATTTTTTGATGTAAAATTCTTATATATTTTTATTTTTTTCAGAAAATTATATTAAATAAATGTATTAGCATTAGATTATGATAATAATTTATCATAATTTAATTATTTCAATTTTTTAATTAAAATTAATTTTGAATATTTTTGACAAATGTAATACTTTTATATTTAATCTAAAAATATAACTTTTATTAATTGAATTGAATTGAATTATAATTAATATATTTAAGAAATGTCACTATTAACAAATAATTTATGAATTAATATTTTAAATAATCCTTTACTATAATATACTAATAAAAAGTAATAACTTTCAGTGCTTTGGATGGACGATCTGTGGCATTGGGATATGGCTGAGGGTAGACCCAAAGTCATATGAACCGAGTAATTACCTCGACACTGATAACATGATACATGCATCATGGATTATGATGATCACAGGATTCATCATCATGTGGATTGGCCTTTTGGGGGTCATCGCAGTGTTAACTGATAATAAAATGCTAATCGCATCTGTAAGTATATATCATTATGTAATCCGATATTATAATATTATAATAATACTTTTATTTTTTCTTAGTTTATTATTATTAATTTAATTATTGAGCTCATAATTTACATGTCATGTTATTTTATTATTAAGATAATTAATGAAAATGTATTTTTTGTTAACTTTTCTTACGATTCTAGTATTTCACCATCTTAGCAGTATTATTCGTGTTTCAAATCGCAACAATTGTATTGGCGATTTTTCATGGATTCGGCAGACGTGTAATATATTATTATTTTTATTAATATTTCATTATTATATTTAATAATGTTAAATATAACACTTCCGTATTAAGATTACGGAATATAAATTAAATATAATTATGCATTTATAATGATGATATTTAAGTTATTTAACAATGATGTGACATTATTATATGTTAACTATACTTTAGTTGGAAATATTTGCGACTGAAGAGGTGTTACAACAGATACAACAATCCCAATATAGTGATGATGCGCGAAGATTTTTGGACTTTTTCCAAGTGAAGGTAAATAAAATCAAACTACTAGTGAACTAGTATGATTCTATTATAAATTCTATTATAATTTAGTGACCTCAATATTATTTTAAAAAATTAATTATATTTTTATATTACACATGAGTATAGCTGAGATGCTGCGGTGCATACTCATTCAATGACTATCAAAGGTACGGAATGACTATTCCCACGTCATGTTACTTATCAGGGACCACATATGTCAATGAACAGGTATACCATCATATGCTGAATTTAATTAATATTACTATTGTTATAGTAATATAATAGTATATTAATTAATATTTCATTAATATGTATTTATGTTTAAATAAATATGAAACAAATATCCATTATCTTTGGTTTTTATAAAAAAAAAATTAATACATTAATTCATTGCATTGTTTTATAAATAATTCACTGAATTAATATATTGTAAATCATTATATAATATATCAGTGATTCTCAATTTGACACATGAAATGCCAAATATGGTCCCCGATTTTTTTTCATTTTTTAAATATTTTTCAGAAAATTATTTTATAAAATTCATATATATCTTTATGTATAACAAAAATAATTATTAAATAAAAGATTTATTACATTTTTTTATTTAAATAAAATTTAAAATATTTTTATTAATGTAAATATTTTATATTTAATGCCAAAAAGTTATAAGATTTTTAAATATATTTTATTAAAAAAAATTCGATATTAAAATATAAAAATTTTATTAAACACAATTCATATCCGCACATATGATGAAAAAAATTCAAAAAATTAATAATTTTTTCAATATTTTTTGGCACAATTTTCACTTTTCAATGAAATATGTTTTATAATGCATTATATACATTGTAATGTAAAATAAAATATAAATCATATATTATTATATTATATATGAATGTAATTTCATTATCATAACCATAACCATAAAGATAATCATTAAATCCTAAATATTTTAATTTTGAAATTATTTTTCATTAATTTTTATTTAATAATAATTTAAGCTAAAAATTATCATTATTATATCATTATGAATGTCCATTTAATGAAATCGATTCTTAAATTATATAATAAAAGTTTTATTGAAATTTTATTCTATATATTTTAGTAAACATTATATATAATTAAATATAAATTATTTACATATTTATATATATATACATATAAAAATTATAAATTTAATTTAATATTTTTATTATAATAATTATTAATTAAAATGTTATTTTAGGGGTGCGGCAGAGCATTACGAAAATTCCTCGAATTACGTTCGGGTATTATCGGTTTACTATGTCTTTGTGCAGCATTATTACAGTTAATATTAATTGCATTATCAATTACATTGTTTTGCACCAAAAAAAGAGCACAAAGTATAGATGAACGCGACGAATAACTATGGTAAATGCTAGTAAATGTCAGTGGATATTGTAACTAATGACGGATAACAATATATTAACGAATTATACTTTTATATTGCGAATGAATCAATATCAATACAATGTTTATTTATAAATTTTGGTATATTTTATTATATTTAATAAATATTATATTATATTAAATATTACATTTAAAATTATATAAACATTTTACTTAACCACAGGTAACATAATTTTAGAAACTTTTTTGTTTATAGTTTTTTCGCATTCATATTTTCATTGTCTTTTATATTAATTTATAATTATTTTAATATAAATTATATAAAAGTACACTTAATTATCTAACATTTTTACAAAGGACTTATAAAGGGGGAGCTTATATCTTTGGATATAAATAATTTATAATAATGAATATTTAATACATTATCCATTAATCGAAGAATTTTAAAATAAAATTGTGCTCACCTCATGATATAAGGAATGTATAAAAATGTTAGACTAAAGGTTGAATATAATTTATATTATTATAATTATATAATATTATAGAATGTGTATATATAATTTTAGTTTATATATAATCCTTTATTTTTCTTTTTTATTAAATATTTTACACAAAAATTTCAATTTTATTTGCAAATTAAATACAAATAAAATGTGTAAATAAAAACTTATTTTGTAAATAAATTTGAAATTTTTAGCATTTATGATTATAAATTTATTATTAATTTTTTGAAATGTTAAACTAAAAATCGGAAATAAAAATTACATTTTACTGTAGATTTTTGTCATTATTAAAATATTTTTTATGCAAAAAATCAAATATTTAATACAATATATTCACATTTATTATAGACTCTGTGCACACGCATGTGCGATTCTATGCGTAAGTATATGTTAAGCATTATGTAGATATGGACGCATTTAAAATGTTTTTTTGATATTTCTTAAGATAAAAAAGCATTTAAAACAATTTTATGTCTTTAGTAAAAACAATGTCATAATAATGGACAAAAAATATTAAAAATGAAAGATTTTTGTGTATTCACAAAATTAAAAACAAAAATAACAATGGGACAGCCTCAGATTTGTCCCTTTAACCTTTTTCTGTAAAAATTAGAAATTTAAAAAGATTTTAAAATTCATTTTTTGGAATAAAATTTTTTAAAAAAATTAATTACAATTTTAACATTTACTATTTATTAACATACACATTGTATTATTCATTAATTAATACAATTTAAGGCCAAATTTTTCTATTATTAAATTATTGTTTATTAAATTCTATGCTTTTAACACAGTGTTGTTAAAAGCACAATACACTATTGTTTCTTTTAATGTATAATTCATTAAAAAATATTATGCTAAAGTGTAATTATACCAAAAATTATTATTTAAAAATTTTAATTTTTAAAACGTTAATATTCTTTTTAAAAATCGTTTATTATTTTCAGCATTAAATAAATATTTAAATTTTTATTTAAATTTTAAATTAAATTTAAAATCATTTTTATTATTAAACACGTTAAATGACGGTAATTTTATTATCATAAACGGTACGAATATACATTATAAATGCGTCGGAAGCGGTGATCATTACGTACTGTTAATGTCCTGATCTATCGGCATGCATGACCTATGATCTTTGACATTTGACCTCTATTATTATTTACTCTAATGACACGCTTTCGCTTTATTTATGCTCACATTTTACTCATTTAATTAATTTTTTATTTATTTACAGATAATTAATTAATTGTAAAATGTAAATGAATATCGCGATTATCCATTAAAAGATGATCATTATAATGAAAAATCGGATATCGTATGATAATGTAACAGAAAAGAAATGATTAAAACAATAATTGAATGTGAATGGTATCGTTTATATGTGCTGTTATTGAATATGAAAATAATCAATAATAATGAAATAAATAAATATCTTTTAAACAATGGATATATTTAGCAAAAAAAGCAGCATAATCCAACATACTGTATTTGGGGTGTTCACATAGTTATTTATTAAAATTTTATTATCATATAATTTTAAGAAAAAGCGCAGTCATTTCTGATGTGACTTAACACGATAGATATTTTGAGGTAAACATATTTAAAGATAATAACTAAAGCAACAATAGTTAACAAAAGCCATTTAATAATATTTAAAATTATTTCATTATTATTAAAACATAAAAATATTTAAAAATTTTTTCTAAACTTTGAGCTAAAATATTAAAATGAAAAACTTTTGTAAAATATTTTAATATGTAATTTTATAGAATTTTATTATGAAATTTATAATTTATAATTTTTTTAAAGACATATTACGTAATATTTATTATTAAATATATTTAATTAAAAATTCTAATGCTGAGGATAATATAACATGATACAATTTTTGAGATGCACAATATAAAAACATATATATATGCATTGTATAATAGCATATACTAGTGATAGATAACGTATTATCTTTTTCCACGGTAACATCACTACGTACAAACATATTTATCAGAATTATTCACCATTCACTTAATGCTGTGTATTCCAATATAATGCTCTTATATTATATTGTATCATAAGTATTTCCGTTATTACAGAAAATAGTGTAAACCATTTAATTATTGCCCTTTTCTATTCCGTCCATAATTTAATTGTATCTTTGTTATGGTCATTGTTTAATTCATTTTACCATTGATTTCCATTGTTGTACATCATGACACAGATAGATCCTGCCGTTGCATGTATCAAATACATTATATTCGCCATAAACTTCTTAATATGGGTATGTATTGTTAAGTAATTGTTGTTATATTATAGTATATATGACAAATATAAAGGTGTGGCTCTAAATAAATAGAAAAAATAACGCAATAATTTTACAAAAAATTTAAATTTTAATAATTTTTTAAATTAATTCAACGGAAAGACTTTAGGATGTGTTCTTTTGGGGGTCGCCATTTGGGTCAGAGGTGATGGTGGTCTATGGGCATATACGGATAATTTAGACATAGAAAGATATTACTATGCATGTTATATATGTATGACCGCCGCCGCCTTAATTTTAATCGTCGGGTTTTTGGGATGTTTAGGGGCAGCGATGGAAAGTCCATGTCTACTATTAGCGGTATGCTCTAAAAATCACATTTAATATAAATTTTCTTTATTTTTATTTATTTATTATTTATTTTTAAAGTATTTTATACTTACATTGGGTATTGTCATTCTCGAAATCGCTGCGACTGTTTTGGTATGGAAAATCGCAGGCGGGGATCAGGTATACTATTACTAGAAACTAATATCATAAAAAATATTCATTAAATTATTAAATAAAATTTAGTTACAAAATGTACTTTCATCGGAAATTAAGTACCATATTGAAAGACGTCCGTACGATGAAAATTCGCGACGATTTTTGGATTTAATTCAATTAAAGGTATAATATAATTAAATTAAAAATTATTGTTATATATAGAGATATGCTTTTCGGGGATATTCCAAAACAAAATTACTTTGAAAATTATAAAATAGCATTTTAATGATGTTTTATTTTTTAAAAATTAAAAATAAGAGATATTTAAAGAGATAAATTAACTAAAATTTCTCAAAAATGTAAAATTTTGAAAAATGCACAGAAATGTCAATTTTTAAGAAATTTATTAAAAAGTTGCAAATTTTTAGTTAAAATTTGCTATTTTTATATTATTATTATTAAATTACATATTATAATAATTTATTATTATTAAATAAATTATTATGATGCACTTTTTTAATAAATATTAATCGGATTTATTATCAAAATTAATAAAATGGACTTCGATTTTTGCTCCAAAAACTCAAAAATTTGTTCCAAAACACATCTAAAGTGTGATTTTCATGACCCGAAAAGCACATCTCTGATTATAAATAAGGATTTCCCATTATTATTTTGTATTTTAAAGGGTAATAAATATAAATTTTTGATTATATTTTTAATAAAAATAATTTAAATATTTAATTTAACTATAATTTTTTGTGTTAAACGGCATATTTTAATAGAGTAACAAAAGAATATGCATAATTTAATTTTTTTACTTTTAATTTATAATTAATAAAATTATTACAATCATGTTATTTAACCTGACTATAGTTGGAGTGTTGTGGTGCTGAATCGTTTTTGGATTACCGCAAAATGCGTCAGGACATACCCGCAGCATGTAATAGTGATCGAACTAATAACGTCAATATTCGGGTAATGATAAAATTTTATTTTAATTAAATAAAATAATTTTATTTAGTAAATCGATTTTTAGTAATTCACTATTACTATTTTCTTAAAATATTATATTTTATTGTTTTATGTTTTCATTAATATATAAAATATATTTGAATATAAAGTGTATTGTATATGAGAATAATAGATTTTTTAAATGATGCCCGTAACGTAATAGCGTAGAATAGTATCATTTTGGAAAAAGTATAGACACTCATTACTTTATTTATTAATATTTAATTATTTAATAATAAATTTAACACATGAATGTCGTCTAACATCTGATATATTATTTGAAATGACAGAGCTGTGGAGAAATGTTACGGCGTTTCCTCGAAATTCGTGGCGGTACCATCGGCGGTGTGTGCATCGCACTGATATTGGTTCAGATGGGATCAGTCATTTTCTCGATATGCCTGTTTTTGGCCATGAAACAGGAGGAGAATCACGTTTACCGCTAATGGTCTCTTTTATCAATTTTTAAAATTTATTATTTACCGTTTTACCTCTATTTTTGGTCACATTCTTATATCAAACATTTAAGTCGAAAATTGAGCTTATATCTCGAGATATAAGAATCCAATTCGTTCCTATTGATATAAGCGATGAGCAAAAATCGAGTTAAAGGGTAACATTATGAAATGTGTATTCAAAAATTTTTATCATCATATTTTATTACATAATTTTAACGTTAATATTTAAAAGTATTTTATTAAAAGATATTATATTAAAAAATAATTATCTTTTAATATCAATTTTATGACCATTAAATTATGTATTTCTTTAGCATATATTCATATATATTTAGTAATATTATATATTTAGTTTATGATTATAAAAATAATATTATATAATATATTCATTATCATTATGAAATTCAATTCTATAATTATATTTATAATGAATTTTTCTTTTATATAATTTATATTAAACATGTAATAATTATAAATTAAATTAATATTAATATATCAAACATTTTATAGTTTGTAATTAATAAAAAATTATATTATTTTATTAAATATTTTATAAATTATATATATGCAAAATTATGTATTTAAATATATTTGCATTTTTGGGTTAAACAAACGTCTAAAGATAAATCATTTTAAAAATCTAACCCTTTATAAAACACGGTATTTTTACAATCATTGTATTTATATAATGGTTTTATAATTAATCATTTTATAATTTATTATTATTTTTTCATATTTTACATAAAATTAATAATATTTAATTATTTAGAGTTATTTATGCACAGAAAATTCTCGAAAATATTATTTTATAAATAATTATTAAAATTATTTTGTTTATGATTTTCTTAATATTTACATAAAATTTCAGTAAAAATTAAAAATAATGTATAATTTTTGTATTTTATTATTTATATATTTTTGAAATATAAATATATAAAAGATTCTGCCGCATTCATTTACAAATAAAAGTAATTAATTTTTATACATTTTTATTATTACATTCATCAATTGAAAGACTCAATTCACAAAACAATAATCATTACTGATTTTTCATTTTTAATTTTAAAAAAATTTACATAAAAATATTGTAATTTCATTATTTATTTGACTAATATTATATAAAAAAATATAATAAATATGATTTAAATTAAATATTTCTATGA
>JAQIXB010001419.1:0-10851 GCA_034697405.1 Mesoplophora pulchra
GGATTCGGGCCCACAATTTCTGTTCGCCTTAAGGAGGAATTCGCCTTATAGAGGTTTCGCCTTACAGAGGTTCTACTGTATTAAATAATTGTTAAATATGATATTAGTTTTTATTGTTATAAAAGTAATTAATAACAATGAAATAATGCGCGCCAATAGTTTAAGGATATTTTTCCAGTTTTTTATGGTCATTTCGGGACAATTATTTTAAATTAATATTAAAATTTAAAGATTATTCAAAATTGAAATTAAAATTATCATTAAAATTGATTTTAATTTTATTATTTAATTGTAATTAAATATAATGATTTTTTTCTCAATTTTAAAGTGCGACAAAAGTTTAAGGACAGCCTTATATCTTGTGGTACATGAAATAATAGATTATTCAAAGTTAACTGTGTTTAAATTGATCTAAATTTTAAATTCCGTTAATTATATTTAAAATTTTATGATTTTACCTAAAAAAATGGTTAAAAAATTAACATGTATTTCTATGGAAATTTGCATTCGGGCGGTAAATAAATAGTCACCTGAAAAATTTTTTATTAAATTTATTACAAAATAATTATTCTGAATCTTTATTATTAAAAATTTTTATATTAAAAAAATTGTATTAACTTTTTTAATGCATTATTTAGTTATGGGAAAACGTGTCTTTTGGTATTACAGCACAGGCCATTGATAAAGGACTATAATGGTGCACATATAATCGTTTACACATTTCAAAAGTTTGTGATGATTGCATTTTTTATATTATTTAATGATTAAATACATGATTAGAGAGGGACCGCCGCAAAAAACTGACATTTTACTTCTAAATATGAACGGACGTTTTGCAATTAATGTCACCGATGATTTAATCATTGTCCATCATCAGACGTCAAAATCTTCATTAATATTTGATATTCGATTTCCCACAAATGAAGTATTTGGCACCATTCGTCTTCATACAGCCATACTTCGTCCGAATTCTATTAAACCTTTTGATAAAACGGAAGTCGAACTCTGTGAGTATTTTAAAGATAAAAAATTGATAATGAAAACAGATTATAAAATACTATTTTTAAATTGAGTTTCACTTTAAACTGAGATATATTTAGTAAATATTTATATTGAGATATGTTTTAAAAACAGATAAACATACGTTTATATGCTGATAATTTTGATTTTAGACTCACAAAATTGGGTCATTTTTCAGCCGAATATTATAATCGATGCACATTTGGGATATCTATGGACACTTCAGATAAATCTTAATCCAATCGTTGAATTGCTTCAGAGTAAACCCCAATTAATTGACTTTTTAATGCTCCGACGAAATTCAAAAAATGTAATTATGAACGTATGTAAAAATGCAATATTTTCCCGAAAAAATCACCATCATTTGGGAAATATTTCATTGATATTCAATAAACTGAATCAATCATATAAAGAATCCATTGATGTATCGTCCGTTAATGATAATAAAATAAAATCACGATCATTCGTCGATCAGAACGATATGTTTAGAAATGTCTTTTCCGTATTTGAAGATAATCAAAATGTATATTATTTTATATTAAAAAATGCATATTTTATTAATTGTTATCTCTTTAATAGAATTTGGATGACACTTTTATTGTTTCTGTACTTTTTGAGTATATCTATTCACTTTCACAGTATCAAATTCCAATTCAGTATTTTATGTATGATTTTCTTATCTCTCATTTAATCCGAACGCATCAATATTATCAGATGCATCAGTTTCTTCAGTATCACGTGTTTACGGACTCAAAGCAAATGGCATCAAAACTTTTATCTTTAGGAACACATTATTCACATGCTATTCAATTGGGTTTAGATATGCTCAAAAGATTATCATCAGCGAATGAGGAAATCATCGATGTCCTTTTGTCACAGTATCAAGTGTCACGTGCTCTAAGATTTGTTCAATTAAATGATAATATCGACAGTATATCGGCACGAAAGTTTTTGGAAATTGCAATGAATTCGGGTGATGATAAACTATTTTATTCCGTTTTTAAATTCTTTGAATTAAGAAATTTGAAAATGCGTCGAAACACCGCTTTTGCCGATGGTATGTAATTAATAACCATTTTTATAAAAATTCGAAATTATTTTTTACGAAAAATTAATTAAAAATAAATAAAAGACACGCTTAGGAAATGCTTTAGCATTTTTTAGATATTCCTATCATCTCACATTAGACTTTCGCCCCTATGAGCAGAGTGTCATTATGAGAGCGTACCATTGTTGCTATGATCATTTCTGGTAAAAGTGAGGCTATAGTCCAATTTCAGATGATAGCATTAACATACATCTTTTAATAGATGTGGAAAATTCACAAAATTATCATATATGATATAACACTTTTTTCATTTTCTCCATGAATGAACGGAGAATTATGTCATTATTATACATTAATATAAATTAATGACTGATAATTAGAGCGTCAAATTTTAAGCAGATTTTTTTCGTAAAAAAAGCACTTGAACATGTCAAAAAAAGCAAAAAAAAAGCACTTTTCCCAAAAAATGTGCTTTTTTTGAAAAAATATTTATTTAATTATATAAATGCATTATTTAAGTATATAAATATAAAAATATTCATATAATATGAATTAAATCGCAATTAAATAAAAAATTTCATTATAATTACATATTAAATACATCTAAAATTTTTCAAAATTTTCAAATATTTTTCTATAAAAATGTACAATTTTTGTCATAATAACTAAAAAAATAAAAAAATCACATAAAAAAGCAGAAAAAAAATTTTATATAAAAAAACAATAAAAAGCACAAAAAAGCACTTTAGTCAAAAAAAATCAGAAATAAGCATTTTGGTCTAAAAAAGAAAAAAAAGCACTTTTATTTTGCTTTAATCGGTTATGTTTTTTATAGTTATAGACACATATCTACTTATTTTTAAGATATTCTTTAAAAAATAAAAAAAAGCAAAAAAAGCAGTTTTTGACACTAATTATAATAAATGTTAACATATTTTGTTCATCTTTAATTTAGCACTTATAATTATCCATTCCCTCTTTTCTCTGCATTCATATGCCAAATTTTTATCAATAAAAAGGAACATTTTAAAATTATTTATGCATTTATGTAATATATTTGCATATTTAAGAGCACTGTAAATGAATTTTTAGGTGAATTAAGCATAATTATTTTAAAATAAAAAATACTAAAAATTAGTTATTCAGTAATGTATTCCCAATCATTTCAAAAATAAAGTGGAAAATAAAGTATATAATATAATATAATATATGACAATATAATATTCACTTAATTTTGCTTAAAATACAATTAAATTCAATAAAAATGTTGAATTTAATTCCTTTTTAAGGAAAAAGGGAAATTCGTGATGCAAAACTCATAAATTGAAAACATTAAAAAAGTGATCACATGATCTTTGTTTTCTTTTAATATATGTTATAATAATGAATAATTATAATAATTATATAAATATATGATTTATGCATTTTAAATTTAAGATATAAACACTTTAAATGAAATGATATTAAAATAAATGTCAATTTTTAGGTGAAAATTGTGGAGAATTTATTGAGCATTTTGAAAAGCGTTTCGGCACATCCTCAGCCATACCCAATTAACATTCATCTTTATATTGTTATTAATTTTAAATTATATTTATTAAATGTTTAAATAAATTTTAAAATAAATTAAAGAAATTTATAATAAAATTGCATCATATTATTTGCTTTAAATGTCCTTTTATCGTTTAAAAGTATAATGAATAATGAATGATTTTTAAATGCGTTTTTATGTCATTGTAACGCCATTGACATTTATCTCTGAATATTTATCTATAATTTTATACTTTAGAATTTGAACGTTCGTATTATGCGTAAACATATTTATAGTATTTTTATGCGAAAGAATTTTAGAATATTTTAGAACACGTCTTTGGCAATGCATATGTATACATACATATACATGAATACAAAAATATTATCTGAAAATACACGAAAATTCATTTTCATTTTTAAAATCAAAGCATTTATTAACACTTTAGTTTATTCGTCATTCGAATAAAATGATTTTTTAGCATAATTCACATTTTAATTATAAAATTAAAAATGCGAAAAAAGTTTTTGAGAAAAGTTTGTTAATTGTTTAGTGATTGTTTAGTACGCATATACATTATTCCTGAAAATGGAGAATTCATTTCTACGCATGTGTCGTCATTGAATTTGGTTTTTAGAACTTTGATGCTCATATCAAAGTGTTGAGACTTAAATTTGATATAAAAGCATTACACTAATTATAGCATTGAATTAGAATATTAATAAAAAGACTGAGAATTGTGTTTTCTAAATATTTCTCCATTAATGATGTTGCGTCATATCACATTACAATTAAAGGGATGGAAAGGGTTTGGTGCTGCGTTAAGATTACATTCGACATCATCGAAAGCGCATGAAAACGCAAATACCAATGGATTGGGATTTAATTTTGAACTAACGGAGGATCAAAAGAGCATCGTTGAGACCGCAAAGAAATTCACCCGTGATCATGTCATACCGAATGCTGTGAAACACGATAAAAGCGGTGAATATCCATGGGATATCATTAAAGTGGCGCATGAATTGGGATTTATGAATTCGTCAGTGCCTTTAGAGTACGGGGGTCAGGGACTGTCTTTAACTGACCATTGTCTCATCGATGAGCAAATTGCGTACGGATGTACGGGTATAGGCACCGCAATTACAGCGAATACCTTAGGTCAGGCCCCAGTGATACTCTTCGGGAATGAGGAACAGAAAAAGGAATATTTGGGACGTTTCGCGGGTAAAGATCCGATATTAGCCGCTTATGCAGTGACAGAGCCCGGTACGGGTTCGGATGTGGCGGGAGTTAAAACCAAATGTGAAAAGACTAAGGGCGGGGATTGGATTATTAACGGTCAAAAAATGTGGATAACGAACGCGGGTCACGCGAATTGGTACTTCGTTTTGGCGCGATCCAATCCCGACCCTAATACAAAGACCAACAATGCTTTCACGGGTTTCATTGTTGAACGTGACAGCCCCGGATTAACCGTCGGGAGAAAGGAGTGGAATATGGGACAACGATGCTCTGACACCCGTGGAATCACATTCGAAAATGTTTTGGTTCCGAAAAAGAACGTTTTAGGGGAGGATCACAGAGGCTTCAAAATAGCGATGGGCGCTTTCGATTTAACGCGACCGCCCGTAGCTGCGGGCGCCGTCGGTTTGGCACAGAGAGCCTTAGATGAGGCCACGAAATACTCTTTCGAAAGAAAAACGTTCGGAACACAAATATCAAATCATCAGGCGATTCAGGTATAGGTGAATATACAATGATTAATAATAAGTGAATGCTTTGTTTAGTTCATGTTAGCGGATATGGCCATTGGGATCGAAACCTCACGTTTAGCGTATCTAAGGGCGTGTTGGGATTTCGATCACGGACAAAGGAACACATATTGGGCATCGATTGCGAAGTGTTTAGCCGGTGATGTCGCGAATAAATGTGCGGCCGATGCCGTTCAGATTTTCGGCGGTGCGGGATTTAATTCGGAATATCCCGTGGAAAAGCTCATGAGAGACGCCAAAATATTCATGTTATACGAAGGGACGGCACAAATACAAAGAATAATAATCGCGCGCGAACATTTGGCTAAAGCTAAAGATAATCTCAATTAATACGCTTATGATGTAAATGTGTTGTATTCATTCCCCATTTTTATATTCAGAAAAAATTTATAAAATAATTTTAAATTTTTTAAAATGTGTATATGCAAATGTATTATTCATTTTATTATATGACTTTTTATATATGAATTTAAACACAAAATTATTGTATTATCATATAATACACATCCCATCATTTGTAATCGGATCGAAGTGAATAACTGATAAATATTGAATTATATTTTATACATTTTTTAAAAAACATTTAAATATAAATTTAATATGAAAATATTTTTAAATTTAAATCGTTATTCAGACATTGAAATTAATTAATGTTTATTTATTAACAGTTTAAGATTTTTCTTAATTTTAATGATGCTTCAAATGTTCTGAACATTTTGTAAAATATTTTTTAATTTAAAATTTTTAAAATATAATACGAACACTTTAATATGTGAAAATGTATTTTTTGTCAATATATGTATATGTAACTAAAGTTATAAATCTAAAAATGTATCATCATAAAACTAAAATATGTTATATATTATTTTAGTTTATTTTTTGTTAATATGGTTTATTTCAAAATAACTATTGTATTTTGCAATATTAATGACATTTTTAAATAAATGAAATAAATAGAAATGAAAAGTTAATCTAAGACTTGGAACGTTATGACCCCTGACCTCTCACATTGAGAAAGATATGTACATTGTACATATTGTATTATATTGTTGCCTGAAGCTAGTGATGGCTCGTTCCGGGAAAATAAAAATAGATTTCCGGAATTCCCTGAAATTCCCAATTGGGAAGCTTCCCAACTTTCCCGGGCAATTTTATAGAACACCGATGTTGTAGAGCTGTGCGCCGTCTCTTTATAATTGATATTATCATTATAATATACGATTTCTTTATCTTAATTTTGTTGGGTTAGGTTAGGTCATACGGGGTACTTTGGATAGGTCTAAAGATAAAAGAATAACATCAGTAAAACACGTGATTTAATCATTCTTTGATGATATCGTTCTTTAAATAGTCATAGTATATTTAGTGCTAAAAATAGTAATGGCGGCACCCATCATCGGTTTGGGAAAAATTTTCCCTTTCCCGGAATTCCCTCTTAAGGCCATCACTAGCTACGGGTTATCAGATTTTTGTCTATTAATTGTTTGACTTTAATGTGGACTGTTCACTGTAAAGAGAGTGTTAATATTTTAATATCATTTTTAGAGGTTTTACAATATTATTCCTATATATATATATTTATATTATTACAATATATTCCTAATATTCCCAATATTCCCTTTATCTCTCTTTGGCATGGTCTTACACCAGTTATTAATGGGCGTGTATAAATCAAAATATTGTTATCATATGTGTTTACATTTATCACGTGTAAAATGGGATTTTAAAAAAATTATATTTAATTTTTAAATCACAAAATATTTATACACGAATTATACGCAAATAATAACATGATCGATGTGAATATATTTAAAAATCTGAGCTCAGAATGCTTTTATACGGTAATGGCTTTAAAATGTCAAATTATTTAATAATAAATTTACGTTAAACATTAGTACATTCACGAAACGATAGATTTTGTGTGCGGAGGAAATGCGCCGCAAATGAATCGATATGTGCCTAAAGTATGGAAAAATGACAATGAATTTAATACGGCATCACACACATTAACGCAATTATTGGTTAATGCGTATGATGTCAGATCCAAACATGAGGTAAATTCCATTTTTTATATATAAATTTCGTATGCATTTTATTAAAGCATTTAAAGTAAATGATCATTAAAAATATAATAAAAAATGAATGAATATAATCCAATTATGGCATAAATTACATTATTTAACAGTGTTTTGAGCAATTACCTGAGGAATTACAAAAAGTGATTTATCAGTGTCTTGAGGTGAGACGCTCCGATCTTAAGAATGCGATCATCATGAATACGATGGCGGAAGAAAATCCGATTCTTAAGGATTTTTATTGGAAATTAAAAGTGATTTTTGCGTCCGATAAAATGACACATATGAATGAACCGCTTTTAAATTTGGATCTTTTAATACGCGATAATCATAATGATGAATCAAAAGAAAAACTCTTTTCAATGGAATTAAACACTAATGAATTAAATCATTTCATTAAAACTTTGGACGATGCACATTCTAATCTAAAACATCATTTTCAATAAAATCCTTTTTTTGTAAATATTTTTTTAAAAAAATTATTTTACATTTTTAAAGTTAAAAATTTTAAAAATTTTTGTTGAGTTTAGCCTTTGACAGGTATTTATAGAAAACCTTTTTATTTATGGTTTATTTTCTCGCTATGGTCAAAAATATTAAAAAAGTGTTCGAATATAATATATCATTTTTAGACAATTTACGGTGCTAAAAGTGTAAAATTCGGGTCAAACATTTGATCACTTTCGGCTCAAAAATCAACAAAAATATCAAAATTTAGATTCATTCGAAGTTCGGACCCTTTAAATGACTTTAAAATGCTTTATAATGCATTGAAATGTCCGATGCGTTTCTATTTAATCTCTAATTATTACTATAAATACAATACATACTGTAAAACACTGTTATAAGATTGGATCTAAAAAGTGAGGTAAAAGGGTAGAACATACACTCGGGGCAATTTGCATAGAGAGTTCATACTGTACATACTGTTACACAGTATTACTGTATGTCACTGTAATAGTGCAACACTACGCTCTTATGAGATTGCCACTAATGTAACCATAGAAACGATCATCGCGTGTTACAAACGCCATCATTATAAACATAACGTGATTTTGTAATTTATAATTCATTAATGTAAAGATCATAATCATCATCAGTAAAAAGTAAGTATCAAATTAGTTAATGATTAAATAGAATTTAAATATGTCGCGACACTGTCATTACGTATCTATAATAATGCCGCTGCGAAATGCGTCACAATGGTTAAGTGAATGTTTAAAATCCATCGAATGTCAAACATATAAAGGGTCTTTACAATTATCAGTATATAATGATGGATCATCGGATAATTCAATGGACATACTGACCCAATGGACTCAGAAAGTGTCACATAAAATTAATGTCATTATTAATGGTCATTCTGATAATGATAATGCGAAAGGTGTGGGTTTTGCCAAAAATCGCGCGATCGAATACAGTGATGGAAAATATCTATGTTTTTGTGATTCCGATGATGTTATGATGCCCCAAAGAATCGAAAAACAATTGTCTTTTGCGGAATGTCATAATAATGCTATTATCGGATGTAAATTTGTCAGAGATCCGTATGATTCGACCTTAAGATACACACAATGGGCAAATGCATTATCAAATGAGCAATTATATCATGAGATTTACACATCACATGGACCGACATTAATAATGCCATCATGGTTCTGTTCGAGAAATGTGTATGATAATGTGGGATTATTTAACGAAAATGGAAAGGGTGTTCCCGAAGATCTCATATTCTTTTATAAACATTTAGATAATGGTGGAAAACTGTTGAAAGTCGATGATGAACTCTTAGTTTATCGTTATCATATGTTTCAAACGACTTTTAGTGTTTCCGAAGATGCGATTTGGAACATACGATTAAAGCGATTTGAGGATCATGTGCTAAACAAATGGCAATCGTTTAGTATATGGAGTGTCGGGAAAGAGGGAAAAAGGCTCTTTCGATCATTAAGTGATGAGAATAGGAAAAAAGTGTCAGCATTTTACGATATCGATGCTAAGAAAATCGCCAAAAAATACTACACATTCGAAGAGAGTCATGTTATTCCAAAACCGCGCATTCCCATTTTTCATATCAATGAATTAACAGCGCCCATTGTCATATGCGTTAAATTGGGTTTGACCTTTGGTCAATTGGAACATTATATAAAAATTTCTAATTTAAGAGAAGGGACTGATTATTTTCATTTCGGTTAAAATAGGGACACACTTTGCAATTGGAATATCATCATTTAAACGGATTTACATTTTCACATATTTATTGAATCACAATCGTCATTATGTCTGAATATGCCTCATTTATTAGTGGAAAATTGAAACTAAAGGGAGAAAAACGGTATTTTATATAATGGTATTTTAAACATTATTTTATAAAATTAATATATTTTTTTTAATTATAAAGAAAACATAAGAAACATAAGCGTTCGAAGGATGAGAAATCTAAGGATTTAGAAACAAAAAAAGATGTTAATGATACAATAGCTCATGGTAAATTTAATAAAATATTAACATTATATGTAAATTCCGTTTGATTCAAGACGAGTGATATATCAATGGAAAATGTATCTTTTAAAATATCACGTAATGATTGATACATATGTACCTTTTGCGACACAAAATTCATTGATTGATTTTTAGAAAGTATATGATGAGACCTATTTATTGATATATCACTCGTCCCGTGTGAGAACATGAATTAATAACATATAATTTGTATAATGATTTAGGAGGATGGTGGAATATTGAAAAATTTGAAGATTTAAGTGGTTCCGTATCGATTGAAATTGAACCGTACTGTTACATGAAAGCATTAGACAATGGTTTGTTCGTTTTGGGTCCACCGCATCGACCGAATGAACAGCCGCATCCTGAGGAAGTATTAACCGCCATAAGACTGTCCGACTCTCATATTGCGTTTAAATCGGGATATAATAAGTATTTGAGTATTGATAATAAGAATCGTGTCGTGGGACGTTCTGACGCCATTGGCCAAAGAGAACAGTTCGAACCCGTGTTTCAGAACGGGAAATTGGCTATTAATGGATGCAACAATTGTTTCCTATCTCAGGACGAAGACGATGATGATGCCAAATATATTGTCGCAAAAAGCAAAATCGCAGGACCCAATGAAATGCTTAAAATACGATCGAATATTGACTATGATATGATTAAAAAAACAAAAGAAGAAAAAGAGACACCCGATGAAGAAAAGGGATCTCTTAAAGACGCAGAAATGAATTATATTCGCAAATTTCAGAGTTTTCAAAACAAAAAAATGCGCATTTCGGATGATTCAGTTTCTAATTTGAAAAAAGCTAAGAGTGATGGTAATTTACATGAAGAACTTTTGGATCGCAGATCTAAGATGAAATCTGACAAATTTTGTAAATAATTATTTTAATTATA
>JAQIXB010001420.1:0-10846 GCA_034697405.1 Mesoplophora pulchra
CATATCAATTTACTGCACACATTAAACACGCTCTTATATCGTGGTTATAACTAAGACATTATATCCATCATGATATAAGATTCCATAGTATAAGTACGTTCTTATAATGTGAGGTAAACCGATATATAATATAATAATATGGACATTATTGTATTTTAGTACACTTTAGTTAATATTAACTATAATATGATATTTAATATTTTACTATACATACATATTATACTACACATATACATTAGCATAGGTTCAAAGGTCAAAGGTCAGTAAATTGTACATTTATATTAATATTAATTTTAAAAAAAAATAATAATTATAAAACATTAATATCATATATTAATATATATTCATATTCATTTTAAGTTTCGATTCATTTTCAATACATTATTACCTCAAATTTAATGCTTCTCTTATATCACGAGTGTTATCATCATTTTTCATCATCATTAATACAGAATTAATGCTAATTTTATACCTCAAATTCTAAGCGCTTATATTATATTATATTCAAATATTTAAAATTTTAAATAATCTCACGCCATAAGAGCTTTATAATTATAAAAACATATATACTATTAATTGTTAAAAGGGGGATATATAATATAAAATTCTACCTTATATCGTGAGGTGAGTACAATAATAGAAAAGTAAACTAAGGGGAAATAAGAAAAGTTTTTATAATAATCTCACACTCCTCACGCTATAAGAATCGACATTAAAATAGAGAATAAATTCGTATTGAAAATAATGGACATTAATAATAACGCATATATTTAAATTCAATCTTATATCATGAGGTATGTGAGCGCATGTCATACAAAAGAAGATTAAAATTGCCCCTTTGGCCCCCCCCCCCCCCCGAATCTCTCTCCATTTATTCCCCCCGTTATAAGAATGAAAATTTAAAAAAGAAAAGCAATAAAATGGTTAAATGTAATAATAATAATAATAATAAATGATAAAATAAAAATAATAATAATTATTATGATGAAAAATTTAATGTTAAACTAAAGGTTTAAAAAATCTAAAGGTAAAAGTTTACCTAAAGGTGAAAATCTAAAGGTGAAAGTTTACCTAAAGGTTAATCTAAAGGTAAAGGTAAACTATTTCCATATGTTATTAAAGAGATCCATAAAACTGTCGTAAATCATGAATGTAATGGCGACATCTAAACAGACACGTGACAATCGGGGCACAGTTCCCTTATAAAAAGCGGGAAATCCCTCGTGTTTAGCAATTTTAAGGAAACAGTCCATAGTGCTCTTATATTTATGCGCATCTAATCCCTGCATTCGCGTCTTAATTACGTCAATGGGTGTGTTTCCGAAAACGGATGCGGCGCCCGCGACGGCCCCGAAAAGGCCCACCAATAGTTTGTTCACGTGCTTATTGGGGTCACCACCTCTGTACCAATCTTTTAATGTTTCCATTACAAAGAATCGTATCGCCTGATTTGACCCCTAAAAGTATAGTTAATGTTAGTATATGTAAAATAAATAGGGACATTTCCCTAATGAATGAATAGGGAAATTTCCAAAATTTCCAAAATTCCTTTCGTGCGTGTGACACGTGTTAAGGAATTTCGTGATCATTTAACACGTGTTAAGGTAAACACATGATCAGGTAATGGGGTAATTTACCTGTTTGATGATTGTGGCAGTGACCCCCTGATATGTGCCGCGAATTCCCTGTTCTCTGACAATTTCCCTGACCCCATGAAAGAAGCCTTTGAATTTGGGGTTCGCACTGTTTTGATCGTTAATGAATTTCACTTTTACGGTTTCCATCGGAGTGACCGCGAATATCGCTTCACATACGCCCGCCCCTAAACCACACAATAACCGCTTCGATGGTGACAGATTCCCGCGTTCGTCGATACTCCGCTTTTTTAACTCTTCGAACGCCCCAAACCTATGCATGGAAATATTTAAAAAAATTAATGGTAAAATTTTTTAAAATTTATATTTTTAAAAATATGTTATTTTTAAATTCAATATTTATGTTTATAATTTACAGTGAATACAGTAAAACCTCTGTAAAGTGTAATGTTTTATTTATTATAATATGTTTTGCTTATAATATTGGGTTTATCAGTGTAAATGAGGTTTTATTGTATTTTTTGAAAATTATTTTTGAAAATAATTTTTATTTAAAAATATATACTTTTTTTAAATTTAAAATCTGTTTATATTTACAGTTAAACCCATACAAATACAGTAAAACCTCTGAATAATGTAAACATTTCTAAAGTGAATAGTGAATAGTTTATGCTTAATACTGACTTCGGTTTCTTTATTGAGGTTTTACTGTATTAATATTAAATATATAAAAAAATAAATAAATATGATAATTTACCTGACCGCAGATTTAGGTATAGATCCATATATTAATACCGAAAGACCCCGATATAAACCGAACACACCATGAGATCGTACCGTTTGTTTCACGACATCGGCGATACCGGTATACCGCGGTTTTGCGGATCTCTCATCCAATTGTAGCTGTGTCTTAACGTATTCAGTTGGAAATGTGATGCATATTTCAATGCCTCCCGTAATGCCCCCTTTTTAATTATAAACAAATAATATAAGTATCTCGAGATATAAGTCCCTATTTCTTTAAAAACTAATCTCATGCTATAAGTACCGAATGAAGTACTAAATGTGCGGTAAAAGGGTATGTTTTTATCATCATATAATAACACATATCATATTATATTACAATATAATTATGATAAAAATATTTTATAAAAATATTTTATTATTTATTATTAATTAAAATGTTAAAAAATATCATAAAAATAATTTCAGAAAAAAATATAAAATAACATAATGTCAATGAACTTTTTATGCAAAAATTATATAAAAAAATATAATTATATACACTTTTACCTCAATATATAAGTACATTATGAATAATGTAAAACAAAATAATATTATAACTTATATCTTAAGTTAAAATATAAAAGTAAATTGAACATTACAATGTATAATGTCTATAAATGTCTCATGATATAAGTTCGCAATATATTGCAATATATACACGTATTTACCATACATATACATTGAGAAAAACTTTAATTATATTATTATTATCATGATACAAAAATAAGGAACTTATGCATTGAGATACATGATACATGATACATGTGCTATAACCTTATAACACGAGAATTATCTCGTGATATAAGAGGTGATAAATTACCTGCGATAATACCCTTTACTGCTTTGTTACTTCCGGCAGAGGATGATCCCGATCCTGATGGTGATGCCATCATTTGAATCGGATTTATTAATACATTATTATTATTATTATTATTATTATTATTATGTATCAGTTTATTTATCATCATATTTTATTTATTATTTAAATTAATTAATTAATTATAAAATTTATAATAATAATAAATAAATAAATTATTTATTTTAATAAATTTTTTGCGCGTTTATTATTTATAAATATTTTTAATTAATATTTTTTTCATTAATATTTTAATATATTAATTAATATTTTTAATAATTCACAACCGTCGTTACACTAAAGGCAATTATCATCAAATTTTAGTATTCATAAATTTTAAATTAAATAATATTTAATTTAAAAAATAATTAAAATTTTTCATAAATTTATTTATTTATAAATAAAATAATAAAAAATTTAAAATTTTCCTTTTAATTTAATACACACACACACATATCATACATATGTGCATATGTGATTCAATGTCATTTATAATGCCATTAATTAAGATAATCATTGCACTATAATTGGCATTACTATACATATATATTCTCATAGAAAAGCATACGTTTAATTTGAGCATATGTTTCATATTATTGCACAATTTTTTCATTATTAAATGAAAAAATAAAAAATACCGTTTAACCTCAATTTTTATATCCAGTCTTATAGTGCAGGGAAAACACATGGGGTTCTTATACCCCGAGATATAAAATTCATATTTCTTTATCACCCTCTTTGATTTTAATTCTTATTTTTTCTAAAAATATTTTCATCCCATGATATAAGACCGATCCTAAAAAGTGAGGTAAAACGGTAAATATGTTTATGTTTATGGTACGTAAGAAATGCATCCCCCGTTTATTCCCCATTAAAGGGGGGACTAAAAAAGTGGGTATAAACATACACATTAACCTCATTTAACATAAGGATCTTATATCATTATAACTCTCACATGATATCTCATGCTATAAGAGTTTCTTTATTTTAACATACACTTTTTTAACGCATTTTAATACATAAATACGAATGTCTCATGCTATAAGAGCGATAGTAAAATGTGAGGTAAACATGTAGAACATTCATGCATTGAACATTATGCAATGGGCAAAGGTCTTATTATATCTTTAGACGTGATCATACTTATATCGTGAGATATTCTCATGACATTGTCTAATGAATGTATTGCATTTTTATATATATTACATAATGATACAGAGTGATCCAATGAAAAGGCAATAAAAGTCTTACTTTTTATATACACTAATAATTTACAATAATTAACTGATTCAATATCTGCATTATATCATGAGAAAAAGTGTATGGGAACTTATAGCATGAGTTATATTTCTTTTATTCTTATTTCTATCATAGTTTATAATGTGTTTTTATTGTATCACTCTATACATATCACATGTATTTACTATGTATATACGTATACTTAAATATCGTATAAACACGTGAATGTATTACATATCAATGTATATATCAATGACATAGTTTTAGAGTATCCTTAGTTTTTACTATACATTTACTATTTAATTAATTACTAAAACTTTTAGTTTTTAATCATATTTTATCTGAAATAATATTTTATTAAAATTTTCCATAAAAATTTAAAAATTTTACGGAAAATTACAATATTATTATATTTAAAATTAAATTCATTAATGAATAAATATACTAAAATATTGTAAATATTTACTAAAAATATTTGTTTATGCATAGTAATAAAGTCTATTGACTTTTAACAGTTGACATTTACTATAAATTAAACTAAAAATAAATGCATAATTTTTTAAAAATAAAAATTAATTTTAATATATACATATGTGTATACAAAAACTTCGCAAATGACAAATTTTGCATTTTAATTTTTAATTTAAATTAAAAAATTATAAATATTTATTGTGAATTTTCTTTTTAAATCCCATAATTTAATAGATAATCTAAGGTTAGGTCAGGTTAGATTATACAGTATGTTACACTATAAAGTATACTGCGTGCAGCATCTGCATGCGTATGCTAATCTAATGCTTAACATATGCATACACATGCAGCTGTATGCTGCACACAGTATACTTTATAGTGTAATGCACTGTATAATCAAAAAACACAGTATTTAAAGTTTTCATTATCATATACAGAGATAGCAGATTTGTAAGAGATATTTTGCAATTGAATTGGGATATCATTCTGCTTTTTATAGATGTCGCACATCATGTAAATAATAAATAATTTTAAAAAAAATGAAAATTTCGTATTTTTTTTGTAAAAAACGCAAACAGAGTGTTCATTCATTTAATATTTAAAATTATAAATTAAATTAAATTAAAATTTAACATTTTAAATATAAATAAATAAATATTTAAACATTTAAAAAGCATCACATTTTTATGACGTAATTTAATGACGGAAAAAACACGTGCATTTTCAGACGCAAAAAAATGTAAACATTAAAATGTGAAAATATATATAAAAATATTTTTAAAATTAATTTTTAAATAAAAATATATATGAAAATATATAAATAAAATAATAATTATTATTTTTAAATGATTATAAAACGATATTTTCGATTTATAAAATCAAAATTTAACATTAATTTAAATAAAAATAATGAAAATTTAAATGAAAATTATTGCGTAATAAACGCCGCGAACGGACGTGAATTACGTGATTACAATCCGTGGCCTCAGTATAAATTCACCGGTAATTTGAGACCGTATCCGATGGTACATGCGCCGTATCGAACGATACCGAAACACATCCAAAGACCCGATTATGCCGATGATCACGATTATGGGACACCGTTTAGTGAATTAAAAGCGAAAAAATCGTCGCGTATTAAAGTACTTAATAATGAAGGTATTTTCATAGTTAACACATCCTTTAAAACTCATGATATAAGACCCCCCTCTTTGAGCATGTAATGTCCTTTTAAATTTTTATGCATAATGTTCTTACCTCACACTTTAAGAACGATTCATACCATAGTATACTTAAGTTTAGTTTACACAATGACTTAATTTTAAACTCTATTAAAATTAAGTCTCGTGATATAAGAGCCTTTTCGTAACACAATACTCTTATAACTCGAGGTATGTTTACACATCATAACATATAAAAAACTCGTGATATAAGAGCTATAAAAATGTATCATTTTTAAATAGAAATCGAATGCATGAGAATTGCGGGAAAATTGGCACGTGAATGTCTGGACGCTGCTCATAGGGTCATCGATGTCGGAGTGACCACAGATGACATCGATCACGTGGTACATGATGCGGTCATTCAAAGACAATGTTATCCGTCGCCATTGAATTACTATCGATTTCCCAAATCGTGCAGCATATCGGTCAATGAAGTCATATGTCACGGAATTCCCGACGCACGTCCATTGGAATGTGGGGACATCGTCAATGTCGACATAACCGTCTTTTACAACGGTTTCCATGGTGATGTCAGCGAAACATTCCTCATCGGTAATCATACATAAACAATTACTTATTTATTTATGCTCTTATATCTTGAGTTAGAAACTCATATGTATTATATTCTTCTTTAGGTGATCATTTATAAAGTGATCTTTAGACTAAAGACCACTTTTATTGAGTCTTTAGCTCATTTTACTTTATTTATTGCTTATTTATGCTCTTATATCTCGAGTTATGTATTAAACTCTTATTGTTTAGGTGATGGTGTGTCTGAAGAATCAAAGAAATTGGTAACGATCACATGGGAATGTCTTCAAAAAGCGATAGGAATAGTAAAATCGGGGGAAAGGTATAGAAATATCGGGAGTGTCATTGAAAAGCACGCAAAAAGTCACGGTCTAAATGTGGTCAGAAGTTTTTGCGGTCACGGAATACACCAAATATTTCACGCATCGCCACAAATACCGCATTATTCGACGAATGACGCCATCGGTGTAATGAAAGAGGGCCATTGTTTTACCATTGAACCGATGCTGACATTAGGATCATGGGAATACCGTCTATGGCCGGATAATTGGACAGCGGTCACCATCGATGGTAAACGATCGGCTCAATTCGAACACACTCTTTTAGTCACTAAAGAGGGATGCGAAATACTAACGAAACGACAGCACAACAATGGACAGCCCTATTTTATGGATAAACTTTGACCTTTGATCTTAAACTATATAATAGAAAAGTCATATTACTAATACCGTATGTATGGTTTAAGAGTATCATCAATGTACAGCCATTTATGTTAAGCATAATAAACATAAATATACGCATACATAAGCAATGATGATACTTTTAAATCATACATATTGTATTTACAATGTTAAGAATATAAAGGATACTTTTAGTACTCTTATATCACGAGTTGAGTTATGAACACACTCTTTTACCCTTTAATTAAATTCAATGCGTTATATTTTTGTGAATACATACCCGAGCTCTAAGCACTGTATAAAAAGTAAAATAATAATAGCATTTTTGTATAAAGAAATGCGATCTCTTATATCTCGAGGATTATACTCTTATACTCAATTATACTTAATTATAATTGCAAATTAATGTCAAAATATAAATATATAGATATAAATGAAATAATAATGTCGCTCATACCTCGAGATATGTTATCCTTAACATGCATATGTATATGTATATATATTTAAATAAATAAATAAATGTCCACAGCTATAAGAACGTCATGCAATAAATCTATAATGTGAGGTAATAAGAGGTGTAATTAAATAAATAATAAATTTTTATAATTTATAAAAAAAGTAAAATAAAAAATAAATAAATAAAAGAAAATTCAAAATTATTATTTAAAAATTTCTTTGAAATTTTAAATTAAAAATTACATTTTAAAATTTATTACATTTTTTTTAAAAAAAAGTCATTTAAAATTTTATAATAATTTTCATTAATTTAATTTATCATTAATTTAATTTTTCATTAATTAATTAATTAATTAATGATAACAGTTTATAACACACGCATTATTTTAAATATAATGCCCCTTAACCCACTTTTTAAATCGCGGCTCTTATATCGTGAGATAAACACATGATATAAGAGCCGATATAATAATAATAACACTTTGAGAATCAAAATATTCCAAAGGAATCGAATTAAAAGAGATTTATACATATATATATATCTCGAGATATAATACCCCTTTTAATGGGTTTAAAAATATTGGGAATAAATATGTGTTAAAAATAAATAGCATAATGACCATCAGCGTCAATACGGTATTATTACTTAATTTTGATCATATTCGACGGTGATACGGTACGGTGCACGAATATTGCCCGTTCTTTCAATGGACCTTCGAATTTCATCATATTCTTTTGCTATTATCGTATTACCATCATGATCTTCAGCATTAAGATCATTATCACCATCACCATCACCATCATTATCATTATCATCATTATTATTAACAATTTTTTGATAATGATCTTTATGATGATGATGATGCTCATGATGACGATGATGGTAATAATGATGATGATATTCATTATCCAATTTTATTAATAAATTATTTCGATGATGATGATCGTCATCATCATCATCGTCATCATCTGTATCTTCAGTATCATCATCAGAATCGTGATCATCACGTTTTTGGATGTGATCATCACCATGATCATGGACATTGTTAAGACTGTGACTATCGTTATGTGCGGCACGTGCACGTGCGGCATTCGCACGTGCGTTTAGCTTTAAACACGCGTCACGCAATTCTTTTCTTTTATCATTATTATTAACACATTTCTCTTTAATTATGATGATATTATGATTTTTAAATATACGATTATCGGATGATGATGACGATGCTGATGATGCTGAAGATGATGATGATGATTCACCATCACCATCATCATCATCATCATCATTATCGTCATTAATGATAATCACATCATTATCATCATCATCGTCTTTAGCATTATCATGATAATCATGATGCTGATGCTTTTCGTGTTTATCTTTGTCATGTCCGTAATGAGAATCACGATTCATATCATAGGCATAACCATAGGCACCATTATCTTCTTCAGAATCTTCTTTTTTATTATCTTTAGCTTTAGCTTTATCTTTATCCCGATCGTCATGCCTCTGTTTATCATCATCTTTTGGCTGATCTTTGGCAAAATGTGAATAATCACGATGATGATGATGATGCTCATGATGCTGTTGACCATGACATTGATCATCGTGAGGATCATGTCCATGAACATCATGTTCTTCATTATCATCATAATCATTGTCTTTTGTATTATCTTTATCATGATCATCGTAATGCTGATGACGATCATGATGTTCACCATCACCATCACCATTACCATCATCGTCTTTTATCGTATATCCATACGAAGATCTTAAGAATTGAAATGCGTCCACAATTTGGTCATACGATATCGGTTCATTCGATGTTAACATATGATTGATATGTTCAATGCGATCATAGTACAATTCTTTTCCATTATTTTTCGACATTTTTTTATTTTTATATTATTTTTTTATATTATTATTTTTTCATTTTAAAAATTCATAAAATATTACTTTAAAATTAATTTAAAATTAAAATTTACATTAAATAATGACGATCTTTAAATGTGTATATATATATATATATCATGTAAACACATACATAACATTATCGTATGTATTTTTTTGTAAAATGAATGTAAATCACGTGATCACAGGGATCGTTTTATCATTACGTACATTATTGTTTTTTTTTAATAAAAATACAGTAAAACCTTTTTAATTATGCATATTTATTAATTAATAATAATTAATTATGTTAAAACATTAAGGAAATATATACATTCCTATGTATACATTACAATGTATATAAAATTCCTGCATATATCTAATAACATCTAATTTTTAAACTTACCTAATACCTAACCTAACCTAACCTAATTTAACCTAAGGTAACTCAATTAAATTAAGTTTATATGCACACAATTAATTTAGTATTATAATGTACAGTGCTTTTCACTATAAAGTATACTGTGTGCAGCGCCAATTCGTATACTTATGTTAGAATAAGCATACGCATGCTGCTCTCTGAACGTATTATACTTTACAGTGAAATGCAATGTATATTTTTACTTAACTTTTTAGAGGGGTCTTATAGCGTGGTGTTATTCTCAAAGTATGTTCTGAAATAAAAAGTTAAAAAGTTCTGTTCTTACCTCAGGACATAAGACCGGCTGTAAAAATTGAGATAAAATTATATTGTGCATTAATTATAATTTATACATATTTTGTACATACGATAGTATTATAATGTTATAATAACATTATTGTTGCATGATGTGTGGACATTGTTGCATAATGTATTGTTTCATGGATTAATGCATAAACCAATTAAATTTAATTAATTATTAAATTTAAAAAAAATTAAATTCAATCGGTTTTTGCTGTATTCACATGAAAATTCATGATTAATTTTTTAAATAATTTTTTTAAAAAAATAATTTTAACGTAAATATTTTTAAATTATATTTTTATAATAATTATGATGACATTATTTATTATATAAAAAAATTAAATAAAATTTTGTATTTCGATATTTATTAAATAAATAATAATGTATATATATATGTATA
>JAQIXB010001421.1:0-10843 GCA_034697405.1 Mesoplophora pulchra
ATTAATATTTAGTTTTTGGATTATTTAAATTTGTATTAAGCGCTCTAAAACATCAGAAATTTTAATTAAAATTAATTTTATATAAATTCGATATGTAAATGTAAAAATAATAATAATAATAAATATTAAATGAATGAATAAATTTACATATTTATAAATTATAAATCACAATCAGCATACTATTGACATGAGAAAAATTTAGATGATACATTTGAATTGCTATTAACTTTGAAATAAAATAAACGGATAAAAATTTTATTTCAAAGTACCGAATACAGTATATTCTCGTATTTTTTAAAATTTTAAATTCCAAATATAATATAATATCATAAATTTAAACGAAATTTTTTCGTTACAATAAAATAATTTATTTTTAGAAATCGTATTCAAAAGATTTAAAAATACAAAAAATCAAAATCGTTTTAAATTACTATGTGTATGTAGGATTATTTCCTGTGATGTCTATTCCCTTTTGGCTTAACATTGAATTTACATTAAATCTTAATTTACGTATACATATGTATGTATAATATATATTACGTATGCATATGTAATCATCATATGCAATAAACTTATATACCCATTTGCGGAAAATTCCACTTTTTTATAGTAAAAGATATTTGAAAGAAACTAAAATATAAGCACCAATCATGTAAAAACAACTCTTTTAAGAACCATTTATTCCTCTGTTTTCAAAGTTACAAGAAACTTCCCGGAGAATTCGGAACATGTTCCTTTAAACACTTTGCTTTACTTACCATAGAGCAAACCATCGATAATCGATCGCGCTCTTTTTCTTTAATCCCTTAGTACACCTTTGCTTTACCTCTACCAAAATTATGAAAAATAATGAATTTAAGAGCAATTCAGGGAATGTATTTTATTATTCAGGAAAAATGAATATAAAGTTATTTAATAATTTTATATGAATATTCTTATGACTTTCATTATTTAATTGCATTATATTAATATATATATATATATAGTATAATATATATAATAATGAAAATTTTGATCATAAAAATAATAATTACGAATAATTATATATTCGTGACATGAGTCTAAAAATAGCTTAAAACTCAATAAATTCATTAAATAGTGATATAAAAAAGTGTAAAGTTCATATGTATATTTTGAATTTATGTCAAATAATTATTATTCATATATTTTTTTATAATAAATTGTTTACGCATCATTAGAATTTAAATTTAAATATATTGTAACTGAGTTATGTTTAATATAAAATAATAAAAATTATACATTAAATATAATTTAAATAAAAGTTAATTTTTAAATATAAAATAAATATGAACATTAAAAAAAGCATTACAATTGAAAAACATTATAAAAATGAATTAAATATTTCAATTTTCATATATCTTAAAATATGATAATAATTTTTTTGATAAAATTTGATAAAAATACATTATTTTGATAATTTCACTTTATATTTATAAAGTAATGTGTATTCCGAAAATAAGTTCCCGGAGATTATTTTCAGGGGATCATATTTTTGGCATATTCCGGTAATTTTAAAGTATAATTTATGAAAATAATTGCAGTAAATGCATTTTATAATTACAATACAAAAACTATAAATATTAATATACTAGTAGTTAAATATACCATAGTAGTAAACTATAAATATATAAATGCATAATTATTAATATAATTATGCATTTATATATTTTTATATAAATATAAATTATTAAATAAAATGATGATAAAATTTCAAATTTTAAAAAATTAATATTAATACTGTAAACCTCCAGTTACGGACACTTCATTTAAGAAGAAAGGTATTTTGTAACCGTACTGTATACTTAGCATTAGAAATAAGAGGATATTTAGACTGTTACTCGTGGGTGTTCGCTTATGAGAGGTTTTGCTGTATTTTAAATATCATAAATGTAAAGTTTTTCATTATAAAAATAATGATCATAAATGCTTATATTATGTAAATTAAATATAAAAATTTACACATCATAACATTAAAGTTAATCTTTATATTCATAAATGCATGGAATATAACTTTATTATAATTAAAGGTTTATTCATTTTAAACCCAATCCTCAATGACCTACGATTGGATTTACATGGTAAATATTAAAGAAATACAAATTTTAAATATAAATATAAATATAAATAAAATTAAATGTATTTTTTAAAAATTTACGGCATAAATCTATGCATGACTTTAGAGAGCTTTCAAAGGAAAGAACCAATGTTCATATTTATCATTAATTTATTAATTTTTTAAAATTTTAATAAATAAAATCTTATTTAAAATTAAATTTAATGGAAAATTCTTATATAAATACAGTAGAACCTCCATAAGACGGGACCTCTACAAAACGAAATCCTCCTTAAGACATAAAACAAATTTTGGACCCGAAACCCTCCCGTAAACTTAACATTAGGGAAAACCTCTACAAAACGGAACCTCTATAAAACTGAAAGGAACGCTTTTCAGCTATAGTACAAACAGAACATTCCAAAGGAACGAATTTATATTATTAAAATATTTTACTCAACAATATGTATGTATGTGCGTGCGTGGTAAATTTTCGATAATTATGACGTCATAAAAAAAATTTATAAAAAATATAACAATAAAATTAAATATTAAAATTTTTGATAAAATTAAAGGTATGACTTTACCTGATCAATTTTACAGATGAACACGGGATTTCCTTACATTGGGAATGTTTGGTTCGGTTAGGTCTACAATTAGCTATTATTTTCCCGTGTTCATCTGTAGCGTTGATCAGGTAAAGTCATACCTTTCTTTAATAACAATACCAACAATAAATTAAGCTAATAATGTAATAAAATTAAATTAAAAGTTATAAATTAAAGAATATAAATAAATTAAATAAATAAAAAGGTTAAATATAAATATAAATACATACGAATAAATAGTTTTAGGGACTTTACGGGTTTATGGATCCACTTGTTTAAATTAAAAAATAAGTAAAATTTTGTTGCCAAATATTTATAATTTGTGTTTTTTAAAGAAGTACACTTCGAACAATGTTAATTGTATATTTTTTAAACATCCCATAGAAATATAATAGGAAATATAATAATTATAAGTATAATAATGTTTCATATACTGTGGAGGACACTTTTATTTTTATGCCCTGAAATTTTTATATAATTTAGATTTAAGATTCAGAATATTTTTTTTGTAATAAATTTAATTAAAAAAATTTCGGGTAACCATTTTTATGCTGTCCGAATGCAAATTTCCATAGAAATACATGTTAATTTTTTAACCATTATTTTCGGTGAAATCATTAAATTTTAAATATAAAAATTAACGAATTATAAAATTTAGATTAATTTAAACAAAATTAACTGTTAATAATAATTTTTTAATTTAATAATTTTTAGTCATATACATGTTATATATATGACTAAAAATTATTAAATAAAATAAGGTAGATTCACATGAAACACCCTGTATATAATATTATATGTTTAGTATATACAATGTTAATCCTATTGTAGGTCTTTCGGGAATAGGTCTAAAAGGAATAGGTTTCGCAGGAATAGGTCTGCCTGTTGTGTCTAACAGAAAACCACCGTGAAAATGTACTAAACCCTACTTTTCATAGCCGATATCATTCGCAGAATCAATGTTTCATTTATTGCATTTTATTACCATTCACATAATTTTCAAAGAAATATACATATAAAGAATTAATATATATATATATATATCGTATGATTTTTTTAAAAGTTTACTTTTTTGTGAGCATGAAATAATATTTCTAAAAACATGCCAAAGCATTCAAAAACATAACATTATATATTTATTTATTAAATAATAAGTAAATTTAAAAATAATTTAGAGTATAAATTTAATTTTATTTAAACACATTTTATATAATTTGGATAATGATTTTAATGCGCGCAAAAAATTGAATTTTTAAAGTAATACTATTTATATATATTTTTAAAAATTGTATATTTTTATGTTAATTTTTTAAATTTTAAATTTTATTTATAATAAAAAAAATTAAAGTAAAAATTTTTAAAACATATTATTAGTTTAATTGTGTTTATTTAATATTTAAATATTTCAATAAAAATTATATTTAAATAATTTTTTGAATAATGAGTTAAATGTGTGTATTTTATTTAAAAATATATATTAATTATATATTATTATTATACCCTATGTATGATTATCATGGAAGTTCACTGGGCAGAATAATGCGCATATGTACATACGTCATATGTACATATTCGCCTTATTTTGCGCAATGAACTTCCAAGATAATCATACATACTGTATTATACATATGTAAAATAATATATAAAAAGAATATTAATGCATATAAAACTATTTTTTTGCGAATCTAAACTTTACCATAAAATGCAGCTTAATATTAACATTATATAATATACTAAGCAATATATGAAAAGTTAATTTTATTTACTATGCTTTAGTAACATAGTAACCTCTATATGACGGAAACCTCCTTAAGACGGAATGAAATTTTGAGTTCAAGACCGTTCGTCTTGTAGAGGTTTTACTGTATATATCTATGTTTAATGATATGAGTATACTATATACATGCGCTTATGGACGCATAAACATAGCGAAAAGTGAAACTTTTAAAAGGGACAGAGGCTATAATGTATTAATAAATCAAATATAAGTAATTCAGGAATAAGCCTAAAAGAAATTCACATTAAATATAATTATTTTTATATAAAATATTAGTTATAATTTTAAATTTAATTCAAAATATATAAGCATCTGATACACGATAAATATTGAAAAAGTGATAAAATCTAAGTATTACTGTATTTATAATACTTTTGCTTTGGAATGAGATAAGAAAATATATGGCATTATATTGATGCGATCGATGAAAGAGCCTTTAAACTTTTACATATACAACAATAATGGTCCCGTTCTTTCGATAGTATATGCGCATTGTGAATGGATATAGCATCATATATAAACCCAAATTCCTCACATCGTACAATGAATGAAAATGAAAATCAAATATTGGATTTGGGTGTGGTAATAACAGTATTTTGTTATATAACATTATAATAACTATACATTAATTGTATGGTAGCATTTTAATTTACTAGTAATAAGTTAAACACTGTACTGAATTGCAAATATTCAATATTACAACAGTATAAATAATATGCTAATAATAAATAGACACGAATATAATAAATTAAATGCATACATAATTAGAATGTTTCTTTGATTTAAGTCATATCAATGTTATTTGATACGCTATGCGCAGGGATATGAATTTATTCAGCATGCAATATATATAAGTAACTATTGAATATACAATAATAGCTGCTATTCAATATACTATAATACATAATAGTGGCGAAATTTTCAACCATAATGTTAACTTAATTTTTATAACTTAAAAAATTATCTTAATGTTCTTTAAATTCTTAAGTTAATTTGATTTTTATATTATAAATCATTAAAAAATTGAAATTTAAAATAATTTAATATAAGATGTTAATTTTAATAAAATTAATTTTAAAAATTATATTAAAATGCAAAAATAGACTATAATACAAACAAAAACTTAATGGGCATGAATCTGTAAAATTTGTATTAAAAAAATATTATATTAAAAATTACACATTATTGCAATTAATAATGATAATTTTATAGGACGGAAAGAATTATGCCTTTGACTTTTTTCTTCAATTTTTTATGATCTTTAAATATAATTATAAATTTTATGTGAAAAAATTAGCTAAAATCTTATAGTTAACTTAATAATAAAGCTATTTATTAAAATTATTCTTAATTCAACTTAATATTATTAGAATAAATTTATCGAAATAATGAAATAATTCTTGAGAATGCTTAGAATTTTTAAAAATTTTTGGGAAATATTCTTAATTTTTAAAAATAATTCAAATTACTTTAAGTGAGCTTAAGTTAAAGTTAACTTATTTGCTCTGTAATGGCTCTGTATAATCATATAATCATATAATAGTATAGCTTATACAGTATATGTATATAGTGGAATAATATATTAAGTTATAAATTGAAAAGGAATAAATGTACTTACGATGGTTCATTATTGTCAAATACAATTTCTCCCTCTGTCATTACAAAGTCTTTCTCATCTTTAGCTGTTCCTTCGATTGTCTTAAATGGAACATGAATACATCCGCGCGCACCGCTAAAACGACACACTTTTAAATTAAATTCTCCGATCGCTTCAGACACTTCATATTGAGATTCGGGAAATGAAAAAACACCGCAATGATCATCGTCGAGAATCATGACCGTGGCTATTGCGGGGGTACCCAATTGAAGATCGGGACGCCCTTTGTTTGTTTGACCACCACCTGCTGACCCATTCATAGGCGTCGCATGTCCATCATGACTCAAATACCGGGGATTACTCAGACGCACATAAAAATGCTCATCCTCTTCAAACACGTCATCATCAATCACAGTTATAAAAACCTATTTTGACATTTAAATATAAATCTCCATTATACTTTAACTAAAAGTCACTATACTATGCTTAAAAATAAAATAAAGTATACACTCAAAGTATCGTTCGAAAATTTAAATTTAAAAATTAATTATATAAATAAAAGTCAATATACAAATGTACATATGTATATTTAAACAGATATATACAAATAAATATTATTAAAATAAAATTATATTTATTACATTCAGTAAAATCATGTCTGAAATTAAATCTGAATGTTAAGTTATTGTTAGTGTAGTTCTTAATTATCAAATATAATATGTTAATTATGCAAATTTACGTTTATATGTAATAAAGTTTTTAATTAAAATATTCTAAAAATACTAATAATTGAAAAAAGTGATGATGTACCTGTTTATGAGCTTCCCCGGGACGGAAGATAATAGTTCCCTCAATGCCTTCATAATCCGATCCTGCATTAGCAGTACCATCTTCGGTGGTAAAATCCACGCATACGGTCGCTTTTACATTTCCCTCACGTGATATGGTCACTGCGAATTGTCCGACATTTTCCATTACAGTGTAATGTGCGGGATCAAAGAATATGCGAATCGTATCATCGTCTTTAACTATATCTGTGTCTTCTTTTTTCTCTTCAATTTTCTCGACTCTTTTCTTAATTAAAGCGGATCCTCCCGTGAGCTTTTTTGTTGCCTAAACACATATAATACTATTGATTAACTTACATTATATACGAACGTTTTTATTTCTTAATATAAAGCATCACAACAGATGTTAGAATTTAATTTCAAAAAAATCGTTAAAAACATTTCGATATATGCATTTAATAATATTATAATTAAAGATGTGTTTTTTGAGGCATGAAATGACTCTTTCGGGACATGTTTTTCGATATAATTTTTTTAAATTTTTAGAACAAAAAGTGTGGACATGGTCCTTGGCTCTGACTATTACGGGTCTTCAACAGTATTACTCAACGGGAACAGTGTCATGATTTAAGAGGAAACACCTGATCATTCTGACATTATCATTTGAAGGCTCAGATGACCATTAAAAGACGATATTTGCCATTTTTAGGGAAATTTTCTTAAAATTTGATTTTTTCGGTGTGTTTTTGAAAATTTTGTGTTTTATGGAGAATTTCGGGTTAAAATGTGTTTTTAAATGTTTATTATTTTTAATCCTAAGGCCAAAAAACATTGTAAACAGCATATTACAATTTTCGTAATAATTCTGTTTTTTGAGGCATCTCCGAAAAGCTCATCTTTAATTAATAAGTTATTAATAATAACATATATTAATGTCAAAAATTTTGCTTTAAATTTACATCTAAATATTTAGTGATAATATTTCGAAATTAATATATTATTTAATTTTTATTTAATTTTTCTTAAATTACTATTAATAATTTTATATATGATAAAATATAAATCAAAAAAAAATAAATATTAAAATAAAAGTTTTGATACACTTTCATGCTAAAAATAAGTGTTAAGCTAATCCCTTAACGCTAAATCCTATAATAATATATAATATAATAGCGAAGGCTGTTTTAAGCCGTCCAAAAAATATTAATGTATTGTAATATACAGTGATTAACGAAATGATTTCATCATATATTTAGCTTTTATTTTGAATTAAATTTAAGTACATCTAAAGTGCTATTTAAATTAAATCATAAATAAATTAATTGAATATATCATTTAAAAATAACAATATATGGGATTTAATATTTAATTATTATTTTTTTAAATATTTAATAAATCAATTTTAAAAATTAGTAAAATTTATTGATTTTTTTAAAAAATATTTTTATTTTTACATATAAATTTTTAAGTTTTTTTATTGAATTAATCAATAATTTATTAATATATAACAATAATATAAATTTCATGGACATTTATGTATTATTAAATTTATTTCGCAAATTATTTCGGGGAAATTACAGTGCGTCCATATTTTGGTCATACCGTTGAAAATGCATCTGTGAGCTTCATAATGATACTTTTTACATATAATGCAAATACATGTATGTACATTGTATAATTATTGCATATATATGTAGATATTGATATTTAAATATATACACAAATTAATTATATTTCCGTACACTATGTACGGAAATTAAATTGTCATTCCATACGTTATTACTCTGAGTAATATTTTTCAGTATTATACGACTGTATCAATACCGATTTTTTAAAATTTATTTTATTTTTATTCTTTTATTGAATTCATAAGAAAATATCCAAATTTAATTCAAAATAATCAGAAAAAATTTAATTTAATAATAATTTATTTAAAAATTTCTAAAATTTCTAAATTTTTAAAAATAAGAATATCTTTTAAAAGAAAATTAAATTAATAGTCTATAAATTGTTTAAATGATGATAAAATATTAAAATATAAATGTTTAAATATGTAAAAATTGAATTAATTGAATATTATCACAGTCTGAACTAATAAATTATACCCTAAATTATACTCTAAAAGTGCACTTTTGATGACTTAATTTCCGTAAATAGTGTAAATGTTTTTTATTTTGTTCGTGACATATTATAATTAAAAATGTAATTATTATAAAAAATAAAAAGTATAAAGCGCTTTCAACATATTTAAAGTGTATGTATATACATGGGTTTTTTTATTTATAATAAATGTACGATTATCACTTTTATATTGAAATGAAAAAAGATAACAATATTAAATATTTACTAGCTGAATCACATTTACTAGTTTTGATATTATCACCATTTTCTCGTAGTGTCAAATCTTTTGCCAAAATTTTTGATATCATTTTATCATTTCACATAATCTTTTTATAGTATCAATGAAAAAAGCTTTAAAAATGTATACTAACATTATATAAATATAAAGTGAAACCTCAATCCACGGAATCTCTCTAAGATAAAAAGGTCTGTTCCCAAAAAGCATTCCCATACACTTAGCATTAAGGTATACTCTGTAAATTTTAAACATTTAATTTATTCAAAATAATGGAACAAAAGTGTTCACGGCACTTTTTCTACCCTCTGTACATGTATATATATGGTTTATAAATATCATAATAATATACATATAAAGAACATGCATATTAAATTATTTTAAAATATATTTATTTTAATATAATTTAATATGATTCTAATATATTAATAATGAATTAATTTATTAGACCAAAAGCATCACGCATTTAATTGATTCCGTATTGTGGATGTTTTACTGTACATGCAAACATAATGCTTTAAAAATATTAAAAATAATGTTAAATTTAATAAAATTATATTTTATATATAAAAAATGTATAAATAAAATAACTTTAATTTATTATGATTATCAATGTGCATATTTAGTGATTATTTATGTAAATATGTCAAAAAATATTATATACTAAATTTGAATAATATGATACTAAAATATTTAGAGATAAATATTTTTTCTGAGTATATACATTCGAATATATTCTTATAATGTATTTGTTTATTTATAATTATTTTATTATAAATAAATATTTATCAGAATTTAATTTATTAATTTTTAAAATTTTAATTATTTAAGTACATGTAATTAAATTTTTCAAAAATAATTTAAGTGATCATTTACTAGTTTTAAGCCCTGTTTTATACCGCCCGTTTAACATGAGGGATCATGAGAGGCTTTATTCCCATGATAAAAGGCCAAAATTTATAGTCCCACCATTAGCATATATTTTTTTAAAAAATGTGCACCGTATTCATTGTCACAATAAATTTAAAATTAATAAAAAAATAATTTTATTAACCCATAGAATACCAGTAACTGACTCTGGCATATTTCATTAAAATTTTAACACTTCAAAATATTTTTAATATATTTTAAAACTGAATCTTCGGGAATGCTTTACCCATACAGTGTATAACAAACTTATCTGACATCTGAAAATAAAGTCCATTTTAAGAATTTAAATTTAATTCAGGACATTATTTAATTTATTTGAACATTGTTATTATAACTAAAAAGATATATTTTTGAGAGTGTTTGAAAATGTCAAACTTTCGGTAAATTTATCCAAAAAAATAGTTTTTCACATTTAATACATTTAAAAATTACAGTTAAAAATCAAAGATAAATTAAATTATCTTTACACATGGATTGGCAACTCATGTATATCCTATGGCAAATTATTATCGAATTTATATAGTAATGCAATTGCATTAAAAATTTTTATTTCATTTATTTACAAATAAAAATTAAAATAAAAATTTATAAAAATTTCATTATTTTACAAATTTAATAATAAATACATAATTTGGTTGCCGATTACTTAACGGGCGGCTCAATGTTTAGTGTATGGTGTGTACATATATAATGTTTATTATTATGCATAAACA
>JAQIXB010001422.1:0-10837 GCA_034697405.1 Mesoplophora pulchra
TATATAAATGTTTTAGCATATATCGATATACAAAAAATATAATAAAATTTTAATATGTATTAATTTTAAAATTAATACATTACATTTTTAAATACTGAAAAATATATTTAAATAAAATTTTATCATTAAAGCTTTTTATTTATGAATACATAATACTTTATTTTAATATAATACTATAATCATAAAATTGAAGTTTTATTTTATTTAAGATTTAACTCGAATTTTCCTATGAAAGGATAAATATGTGAAGAGATATACATAAATAGCATTTAATGTACATTAATGAAATAATTATGTAAATATGGTATTTTATAGTTTTATAATTTTTAAACATAAAAAAGTTAAATAAAAGTTTACCTTATCCAATGCAATTAATTATTAAAACAAATGTTTATACTACTAGTATACTAGCATACAAGTTGAAGAAACTATTCAAATAATTGCAAAACGATAATAATCAAAACATTTGAAAGGTCTGTAAATCTCCACGGATGTTAAATAATAAAAATAAAGATAATTTTATAGCGGAGAAAATTACTAAAAAATACTTTCATTTCTTTAGACCATTAAAATGATAACCTTTTAATTTGATTAACGTCAATACTATGTAAGGGTGTTGATAATTCAACAGACATAGTATAATGCATGACTATGGGTATATGTATTACATTCTGATGCATGATACAGATTTTAAAGGTTAAATAGTGGCACATTCCACATATTGCTGAAGTAATAGAAAAAGTCAGTGATTGAAAGTTACGATTTGAGTATTGTTATGTCATTTTTATCATACGCATGGCATTTTCAAAACACTAATATATCACATCCGAAGATTACTTTTTCTTAATATGAACTGACAGCAGAAAGCACTCACTATTTAATGTAATACTATGTAAAAACAGTGAAAATTTATAGTGATGTGAAATTTGTTGAAAGATTTTAGCTTTTTCTTTCCTTTATTTTATACAAAAATATATAATCATGATAATCATTATAATGTAATATAAAAATAATAATAATAATAATAATAATAATAATAAATTTAAGTTTTTATAATACAAAGAAAATTGATCATGTATAAGATCATATCCGAAAACGTATTAAATCATTGTTGAATTTGATTTATTGTGTTTTATTTATTTATTATACAATAATATTGTCATTTCTCTATTGTGATGTTTAATTTTGTATTTATCGTTCTTTTATAAAACATTCAATCAAAAGATAGATTAACATCAGTGATTATATGCTTAAAACGGTAGTTATTTACTTATATGAAGACGATTGTATACACTCTTCGCCATCACTTTCTAAGATGAGGTCAAAAGCATCGGGTACTTCGAGGCTGTTATCAGGTGAAAGATCGGGCCAACAGCTCGATCTTAACGAATCCATTGAATCGGATTCTGTCGTCGAAGAACTGCACGAAGGATCTGATGAGTCACATGATAAAGGACGATGGAGCATCATCAGATCAGCATCGTTAAACACATCAGATAAAGACATGAGTGTACTCTGATTCAATATGCATTTACTAATGTTTTCATCTATTTCCATATGATGTGAATCATTCCCGTCACTTTCATCATTAGAACTATTATCGGGTTCTGTTTGTTTTAGTATTTGTGTCAATGCAGCAATATAATTGACCGCTAAACGCAGTGTTGTAATTTTTGTTAGTTTAGAGCTACTATTTGCTTCTTCCTCTTTTGGAAATTCAGGCACTACTTTTCTTAACTGCTCAAATGCTGTATTCATTTCCTATAATTAAGTTTACATTAGAAATGGTGTTATATTTTTCAAAATATTTTAAAATTCATAATTTATACTCAATTTCATTATATTATTTTAAAAATTAATAAATTAAAAATTTCATTAAAAATTAATCTATAAATAAAATTAAAAAATATGCGTAAAATTAATAAATATAATGATTTATAAATGTGCCGCGCAATTTAATTTTATCATATTTTAAAGAATAAAAGTTATATTAAATTTTTAAATTAAAATTATTTTAAAATTATCAATATTTTTATTAATTATTAAAATAGACTATAATTGTATAATATTAAAATACATAATGTGATACTTAAAATTTTAGTTAAAAATATTTGCCTATATTCAACTCAAATAAATTTTTAATTAATTTAATTTTAATTACAAATTTTAGCATTGATATTTATAAACATTGATAATCATTTTATATGATCCTTTTGCTCACTTTTTCAGATCTTATAGCGTGCGGTACATTTTAACATTCTTTAAAAACTACACAAAAGGGTCTTATTCATTGATATAAAATCCCCTATGCTCACTTTACATACGATCGGGTATAAAATGTGAAATAAATGGGTTTTTTGTAATATTAAGAATAACAATAAAAAAACAAAATATTAAAATGTACATGTACATGTACATTGTATATGTGTTATATAATTTCTAATGAATATAGAGGTTAAATAATTTTTTATTCCTCAATGACTATAAAATTGTACTTTTACTTTCAGTTAAGTATAGGACAATATTTAATATAATTAATATCAAAAATAATAAAATTTTAATTATTATTAATTATTATTAATATCAAAATAATAAAAGTATAATTATTATTAATTATTTTTACAAATTTTTAGTTTTAAAATACTTAAAAATGAATTTTAATTTTAAATGATTTTTTAATCGTTTTATAATTAAATCAAAGTTTAGTTAAATCAAAAATTAAATTTTAAGATTTTAAAATAAATTAATTTAATGTCATTTCAAATATAAAAATAGCGATAAATGAATAGGTATTTAAACGCAAATATCATAAAGGGATTGGTTCATGGTGTGAGGTTTAGTATTAGTGTTTAAGACTAGTGCCTAAGACTAGTGCCTAAGACTAGTGCCAGCACTGTAATTGAATTACCGCACTTTAAATGAATTGACGCTTATCTATGGAATTTTACTATTTTGTTGCCATAACTTAACTATTTACGTTTTTACTTTTCTAACTTTAAATTTAAGTTATATAACCTAAAGTTTAAATTAAATGACTTAAGTATATATACTAGTATATATACTAGTATGTAGTATATTCTTTAAAATGAGTAAAAATTGTTCATCTTAAAAAGGTACTTAAAGAGAATTATACATTACCTGCATTCGGGATCTCTCCCTCATGTTTGCAGTCTTTCGTCTGTATTTACTCAATGGCGGTGGTCTCTGTTTAGGCTTAGGTTTTCGTGGTTCCTTTTTACGTTTTTCCATTTCTATGCGATTTTGAATCGATCGTGTTCTTAGATTGTACTTATCCAAAGCTGGAATCTTTAGCTCATCACTTTCACTGTTTAAAGCCGCTGAAGACGATGATGGCATTTCGTTTGAGTCGGCATTGCTTTGGCATTCGGTTATATTATTATTTAGGTTTTCATGTATTAAATTGAGATCCTCATCTTCTTCTGTTACTGTTTCCATAGCACTTTTTAATAAAACTCTTTCTGTTTTCGATGATAATAGTTTTCTATCGCTATATGATGATAGTGCCATTTTTATATGCTATTTATTAGCATTAATTATTAAATTATTAAATATTTTTACACACAAATTTTAATTGATATAAAAGTATACTACAATTACATGAGACAAGTTTCAGTCATTCAATATTATGTATGTATACTAAGCATTTAAATGCTATAATATTATACGGTGAGAATCACGTTTAAATGTAAGCATCACGAACTGATCCTCACATGAGCAATGAATGAATTGAAAGCTCAAATCATACACTCAAACGCTATGAACAATTCTGATGAAGGATCGGGCAGTACCTTAAGTGCTAACACTACTCTTATACATGAAAAACTAGTATCAGAGGCGGAGACATACACTAAAGAATAGTCTGCCACAATTTGCTATTAGCGAACTTTTATATCCATTTTCTTATTACATTTATTTATTTTTTAATATAAAAATGTGTTTAATATTCCCGTTATCACATCATTGTGGGATGTTTCCTCTTTTTTATGCGTTTTTTAGTCGTATCATCTTTCGTTATGTCACTTTTCTATTACAATTATCTATTGAAAACTCATTTAAGTCTTAATTTTAATATTTATATTTACATTACAAACTAATTTTAAATAATTTTCCATTAAATTATATAATTTGAAAAAATTATATCAATATATGTATAGGTTTCGCATAAATGTTAAAATTAAGTTAATTTTAACATTTTAAAAATTATCAATGACTTTAGGGCCGCTTCTTTCTGATCAAAGATTTTAGGGATTCATTTCGGATCCCCTTTTGTGTCCCCCACAGACACATGAGATTTACATCACTGTACGATTTGATTGGACTCTCAAATGTTTAGTTTTTATTTAAAAAATAATTTTTATTAAAAAAAATATTTTCATACATTACTATCTATAAATATCTTTAAAATACTGCTTAAAACACTGTCGGGATTCACTCCCACACTATGGTTATTTAAAATGATTTAAAATAAGAATTTTTTTAATAAAATATATTAATATCTATCAAAAGCCGATAAAAAATTATAAACATTAACAATTTCTTTGCAGTTATATCTTAAGATTTTTATAAATCAAAAATAATTACGATCTTTGTCCCGATGGAATCAATGGATTTTTTAAAAAATGCTAAAAAATGCATTTATATTTATTATTTTGCACTAAAATGTGATACTATTAAAATTGTGATACATTAATGTGTTCATAACGCAATTATTATATATTATTATTATATATTTTAACAAAAATTTAATACGATGAATAACTTTTATTTTATTTTAACTCTAATTTTTATAACTAAATTTACTTTATTTTTATTACTTTCACATTTTACTGTGACATTATGTGAAATATTCGCATTTAAACTTAAATTTTATATTTATTTATTTGATATTTACATTTTAATGCAATCGAAATGTTTTATACTAATGTCATATTTCAAAAGCATGATTTAAATTTTAATTAACCATTTTTATAATAAAATATTTTATTTATTAATATGTATAAATATATTTTTATATTTTTTTGTAAATATATAAAATGCATAAATATTATTTAATAATAGATAATAATCATGAATGTATTATTTTAGCTTAGTAGAATTGCTAGTTAAAATGGCGTGCAAATAATTGGATAATTTCCTCCAATGTGCTTCTGTATGTCGGTATCACTAACATGTGATAATCAATGGTAAGTTAAGAAACTAAATAGCAATGGATGTACTAAGGTGATAAGTCGTAAGTGAAAAGTAAATACATATTCCATTTGTAAATTGTTTAATGTAAATTTTATTTGAAATGTAAATGAATATTGCGTCGTCTTTGTTCTTACATTGTAAAGCATTCACGTGAATAGTAAGTACTATTAGTATTATATAGTATATAATATTAGTATTGTACTAACTAGTCAATGTACTAACTAGTGAAATATCAAAGAATATTTAGACACATATTGTTTATAGAAAATAAATAAATTTTTCAGCGGATGTTTTAATCATAAAATAACTTAAACATAATGTTTAGTTTTGTTTCGGTTCTTTCTTAAGCATTATTATGATAATATGATACTGAAAAAGAGAGTTTAATGCTAATAAAATACAATTTACTAATGGACATGGTAATAAAATTAATGCGATGCGATTTACTAACGTTTAGTACTATTTAGTAATACAGTGAATGACACTGTTTCCGTGACTTTTAAAAGACGCCGCATTTTTCATTTTCTTAAAAAACGATGGTATTTTAAAATTCACTTTTTAAAGGGACACATTATATGCAATTATCATTTTTATTTTATTTTATTTTTTATTTTAATATTTATTGATAAATGTATGATTCATATTCAGGTTTTTAAATCAAAAACTCATTTAAATGTATGTTTAATTATAAGCTTAGGGCTAAGACATTTTAAGACATTTTACCTTTCGTCAAAAGAGTTAAATGAAACGATTAAAAAAATAAATGCGATTAAAAAATCTATTTATATATGCATTTAATAAATAAAGAATTCTTAAGCCTATGATTATATTACATTTTTTATAATATTTTAATTTTAAATACATGTGTATATTACCGGAATATACAAAAATTAAGCATACCAGTAATAGAAGCCCATGGGCTTATATTAGGGCAGAAGGCTTATATTTCGAGCTCACATTATTTATAAAAATATAAAAGTTAATAATTGAAATTAAAACTTTTTATTTTAATTTAAGCATATTTTAAGATATAATGTAAAAATAATAAAATTAATAAATGAATAATGTGCTTATAATAAATGCATTACAATTAAAAATGGTCATATAATAAATTGTATCTATAATTTCATTTTAAATTTAATATTTAATATGATAAAATTTTATATACCCTGTGTTGGGCTTCAAATAATATAAAATTGCGAATGTTCTAAAAGTATAAGGAATTTTGGGCCAAATTTTGTGCCAAAATTTCATGGAATAAATGTCATTTACTTATTTTATTATGCTTTTAAAATTAGAATGTTTAATTTTAATTTTAAAAACTATAAATTATATATCTTATATATTTAATAAAATTTATAATTTTTTTAATTTTTAATTAATATTTCTATTATTAATGAGTGAAAAGTTAGTAAAATAAAATCATTCAGATGATTATATTAAATATTAATGATGATAATTAAATTAAATAATTACTAATCAGATAATGATTTAATAGAAATAATTGAAAAATACAAAATTTAGAAATTGAATCATCAGATACTAAAGAAAATTATGATTAAAATTATCTTTTTTAAAGTAATATATTAAATTATATGCATTCTTAATTTTTAATAAAATATCATTCAAATATAAGCCAAATATCAAATTTAAAGTTTATGCCAAATATAAGCCCGGGCTTTTAATTGGGCTACAAATTTTACTCTAAAAATGACTCTGTCAAATAGAAGCCCGGTGCTTAACTTTGGGATAATCTGGTACTATTATTTACTATTACAGTGTATTAACAATCTCATAAATTACATTTGCACACAAATTTATTAACATGGTTATTTTAAGTATAATGATGGTGTTTGATTTAAAACAATGCATTACTTAATTCATGTACAGATATGATTCATGAGACTGTTAACTCACTATAAACATATATTGAGTGTAATCATTTGAGACGTAACGACAGTCACTATTTTTTCTGAAAATTATATGCATGAATATTACATCATCTCACATTAGTTAAAAACTTTTTTGTAAATGAATTGTATAATATGTTTAATTAAATGAATAGCAAAGTATAAATATAAATTATTAATTATTTTTTTAAATATATTTTATAATTAATATGTATTATTTTCATTATCATAATAATTTTTAATATATATTTTAATATATACAATACAATGCATGAATATGAGGTTTAACTGTATTTTTTTAATACAGTATTTGAACGATATTATGTCCATGACATCCCCCTTTGTTATTACTGTTTGTGTTGCGTATGCAATCAGATATTGGACATAATATCATCCAAATACTGTATATATCGCATGTAAAAACTATGAGTTCTTATTTGTACTTTGCACTATTTAATGCGCTATTACATTGTAATAGCGCATTAAATAGGAATTCATAGCTCATAAATACATGTTTTAATAAAATCGTAAACCCATTAAAAAGCCAAAGATTTTATTTATTAAATATTGAATATTTTATACAGTATTTGGCCAATATTATGTCCCTCAGCTGATTGCACACGCAACACAAACAGTACTAACAAAGGAGAGTGTCATGGACATAATATCGGTCATTTACTGTACACTGTGTGTGTTTTCACTTAACATTTAAATTATTTTAATTTAATTTATTTATATTCTTAAATTTTTATTTTTTAATTTAATTTAATTTTTAATTACATTTTGAGCTTAAAATATAAGATTTTTTAAAAATCACATGCTCCAAAAACCATATTACATATTCAAAAATATTTTTTAATTTTTTAATTTTTAAAAAATATTATAATAATTATAATAATAAAAAATAATTAACCTTTATTTTGCTGTATTTTAAACTGTAATAACATTAATAATATTGTTTATGAATACATGTATTATAGGATATGTACATTTATGTTAAAATTACATAAAAATAGAATTTAACAAAAGTTTTATGAAAATTACTTTTTTCACATTAATTCAATTGTAAAAGAAAAAAGCACATCCCTAATTATTATATTGAATTAAAAGGGTATAAAAGAATAATTTATACAACGGAAGTGAGAATAAATGAATGAATAATAATTCAAGAAATTTGATAGCTGAATATATATTATTTAACATTAACTAGTGGTTAGTGGTCTTTTAATAGGGCACGACCGAAATATTTTCTTCGTGATTCATGAGAGCTGATAACTGATATCATATCACGTTTTTCCATTCATAGCGTCATCATAATCCAAACTGAACGCATCCCATAGTTACAAAGGTTAAGATCCTTAATTCTTAAGAATGTTGATGATGGTGGATCTAAAGCTACTGAATCGGAAATACTATGGTGTATCATAGTTTCTCTTATTAATGTGACTTTGGGCCAAATTGAAGATGTTTCATTCATAAAATTGTCGCCCACACATGTGCTCACGACCGACGCACTCACAAAGTTTGCGTATTTTGGCCCATATAAAATAGCAGGGAATAGTATAAAAGTTAGATTTAGATTTTACTTTAGCTCTTTCCGCATGTTAATTTAATCGCCCTGAAGAGGTGGTTTTGTAGTACTATAATCCTTGAAACAGTGGTACTTTTATGATCAGATTAACGTAAACGTTTAGATAATGCTCAGTGCGGTTTACAATTTGGGTCTAACTCATTCATTGCATTCATTTCATTCACAAAACCCTAATGTGTACATATATGGGCATAGATAATTAATCGCTCTCAGGGATTTTAATGCTAATTGTTGATCGTAACTCACAAATATTTTAAAGAAAAGGCTTTTTATTATTTTTGTTTTCCTCTATCAACTAGTTACTAGTTAACGTGTGGGCGACAAATGTTTTAATTTTAATATGTTTTTAAAAGAAAGTTTTAAAAACAAATGGTATTGAGCAATGTGTATGCAATATTAATACAGAGCTAATTCTCTTATTCAGTTCTATTCGTAAAGTTAAGTAAAGTTAAGTAAAATTAAGTAAAGTTAAGTCACAACCGCTGCATTAATATTATGTTTACTAACATAGTCCATTATGTATCAACTGTGGTAAAAAGTCTGATTTAAAGATATTGTACGGCGTCCGTGAGACGCCGAACTCAGCCTAACCATATCTAAGACCAATCATATTCTGGAGGTGTGTGTATCTCTTACGGAACACTCATTCTGTGGTACTGAATTAAATCGATCGGAACTTTTGCCAAATTCATGCTCAAATTTATAAAAAAAGTATATTCATTTAAATTAATTTCCTTTTTAAACATAAAAATTGAGGAAAATTAATTTATATTCAAAAAAATTAACGAATATAATAAATAATTATTTAATGTTAATTTTATATACTTTATTTGTAGAAAACATATTCTATCATAAAATAATATATACTTTTATATGGAAAATAAATCACTTAAGTTAATTTATAAACAGTCTCTACTATTTTAGTGATATGATAAAGTGAATAAAATAATTTTAAAATTATTTTGATTCTGATTTCAATGCATAAATATAAATCTATTAATTCACGAAATTTCTTATTTATTAAGCGGGTCACAACTGATACTAGCAGTTAGTATTGGTCAAAGAGAGAATAACCCGCGCGTGGGTCGTGGCGAAGGTGTTTCTTGAATTTTCAGAGATAACAAAAGATGAAATACCAATTGTTAATGCAGAATCTTCGGTAATAATGTTTATACATTATACGGTATATTTAGAAACATTATATATATGCACACACTTTATTCGTTAATAAATAAAATACTTATAAAGGACAATTTATATGATCTCTCCCTTAATAATGAACATTGTAAGAGAAATGATTCTTTATATTTTTTAAGATATGCCAAAACACATTGCGATACATTATAATAGGCATTTATATAGTAATTTTTAAACTATTCCTACGCATAGTAATCCATCCATTATGATAGAGATTTATTTGTCAAATTCTGCGATGATTTTCATTGATACGCCCTTTTCGTTTGTTGTGAATCTCATTTTATTGTGCACATCAATATTACGACTAAACTTTCTTATGTTACTTTACTAGTCTTTACTAGTAGTTCACATTTTGTGCAAAAAACACTTCTATTAAATGCGAACATCTTAGGATTCTTTTTATCACTATGTATGTATGTTACAATCCCCTCCTGATCATTGGTCTCTTAAAAACAGTGCAATTTATATCATAATACAAATAATAATTTTGCACTTTCAAAATATGGGTGTAATAACATTGCATTGAAAAAACAGAATGTACATTATTGTACCTCTCCTTTTACATTTCCGTTCATAGATATTTATTATTTTAGAATCGTATTTTTAACTTTTATTATAAAAAACAGCATTAGTTATAAATCGGAAAAATTATATTTTAAAATGATTCTTTAATGATAATGATACACCCAAAATGTGTGTCACTTATTAATGTACTATGATATAATATTTTAGAGGGCGATTTTAGTATATATTGTTTTTGTCATTGAAAATCTCAATTTAAAAATCATTTATGTTTAAAAATATATTCATTTTTATTTTTAAATATTAAATAAAATATTTATGATATATAAGTGTATTTCATTATACATTTCATTATGTATATTTTATAATATATTAATATTTTCATTTTTTAATTTATTATATTTTA
>JAQIXB010001423.1:0-10836 GCA_034697405.1 Mesoplophora pulchra
AATTTTAAATATAATTAAAAATTTTTATGAAAATTTTAAAAATAAAAATTGTGCATTATTATTTTGAATAACAATTTTAATGTTAATTTTTATTTAATTAACATTATGATTTTAAAAATTCGTACATTAATTATTCAATAAAATGATGAATTTAAAAATGTGTTAAACACAAAAATATGCTAAAAATTATTAAAAATTAAAATTATATTATAAATGTTCATCATAATTGAATCACAGTTTTTTATTAGTGTATTATTAAATAATTGTCATACATTTATAATATAATTTAATTATAATTATAATTTTCAGTGCTAATTACTGATAATAATAAAATTCCACCCCCGCAATGACACTTTCTTTCAAAACCCAAATTTTATTATTTTTCAAAATTTTAATTTTTTTATTAATTATTTTGTACATTGAAAACTCTTTAAGAGGTACATTTCAATGTGTGAATTATTTAAAATTAGTTATTTTACTATTATATACTATATTATATAATAGTAAATTTGAGTATATATAATTTTTGATATTATATTATTATAATTATATTATATGTTTTGTACACTAAAAATGATCTTAAATTAAATAATAATTTTAAAATGAGAAAACTTTTAATGCACATTTATATGAATGTGAAAAATTACAATTTAATAATATATTTAAATTTACATATACATTTAGAAATTTGCATTATATATAAATTCATTTCTAAATATAGAGTATCATTAAAGTTAATATAACACTGAATATATAAAGCAGTATATGTATAACTAACTTTATATGCATTATTTTAACTTTGCATATACTTTATATATATATATGTAATAATAATAATCATTAAAATAATAATGATATATCAATATAATTTTAAATTATAATAATATATATATTTTTATTTAAAAAATAAAGCCATAAAGGACTATGCCTAAAAATAATGGTAATAATGCCTAATCTGTTTCAAGAGAATTCCGATGTTATTTTATAAAACATAATGTGCTATGTTCAAATATATCATTAATTTTGACAAAAATCATGTTTACATTGACCTTTTGTGACCTTTAAAATCTATTGAATTTATATGACCATCATGGGTCAAAATAATGGTCTTATAATGCTCAGAATAATTAATCAATAAATATGCATAAATTAAATATTGACATATTTAATAATAAATTGCTATATAAATACTATAAATTTTAAAGGTCATTAAAGGTCAATATCTCATGATGTCCATGATCAATGTCAAAATGAATAACATATTTGAATTCAGAGCATTATATTTTATAAAATGCTATCAAAATTATATTACGACCAAATTAGGCCATTTTGGGCATTGTCCTTTATATTTAATAATAAAAAAATGCATTCTTTGGATCGTCGAATCTTTGGATTAAATATGGCGATTTTTTCGGTGGAATTTTTTTAAAATTAAAACTTTTTTATTATATCATTATATTATATTATATGATAATTAATTAAATGATATAATATAATGATATAATAAAATAAAATAAAAGATGCTAAAAAATGGAATATTAATGTTAAATACTAATATATAGTTATAGTGATATATTCACTTTAATATTTGTATATTTATTTATTATACATATATACTAAATTTATATATTTAACATACATCAGTAAACAATGTCCAAATCCTACAAAAGTAATATTATTTTGAGAAATATTAAAAATTAATATTTTTTACTAAAATATTAATAAATACCGCTTTACCATACATATAAGACCGGGTCTTATATCGTGAGGGGTGATCAATATTTTAAAATTAAAAAAGTGCTCATTTGAATGGTCTTATACCTCAAGGTATAAGACCCACTCTAACCTCACTTTAAAGGACACCACTCTAACCTCGCACTATAGGACCCGGTATGTACATATAATACGTTAATATAACTAATATAATTAATAATATTTAAATAAAATAAATCATTTAAATTCTAATTATTTCAAAGTATTTATTTACTAATTATTAAAATATTTATTAGATTATTTATTTTTTATTTATTTACGTAATTTATGATTTTCCATTTTGGAGGGCTCTTATAAAGTGAGGTGAGATTTTATTTTGTATTCAATTAAATTATTTATTCAAAAATTCGCGATATAAGACCCGGTCTTATGTGAGGTAAAACGGTAACATGGCTTTTTTGCTACAGGGTGACTTTTATGGCTCTTTTATATATATGAAAATTAAATAAATTTTAATTTTTTATAAGTTCAATATCGTCACGTTATTAATATTTTTAAAAATTAGATTTTAAATTAAATACCAATTATTTATTAAAAATTTAGTAAAATGTATATATTGTATATATGTAAATTGTATATATTATATCTGTAATATTTCTCAAAATAATAAACGACTTTTGCACAATTCATTTCGACACATAATATATTCAATATTTATTGGCTAAAATAGAGGGTACACTATAAAATATTTGGAAGCTATAAAATGAAAGACAATATATATATATATATATATATATATAAAGGGAAGAGAGGAAAAAAGAAAATAACTGTCATTATAATTTTTTAAAATTGTTCATAATACCCTTTTACTTCGCTTTTTAGACCCTGTTGTGGAGTGTTAATAGGGGTTTTTTATACCGCTAAATTGCTCTGTACTTTCCCCTTTGATTTCGCTTTTAAAACTTACCCCGAGATATAAGACCGGCCTAAAAAGAGAAGTTAATGAGTATTGTTGAATATATGTATTGTTTATATGCATACATTGATATATATTAAATATGTAAATTGAATAAAATACATGTATAAATATGTATTTAATAATTAAATTGGAATTAATACTATTAAATTATAATGCTAAATTAATCATTTTTAAGTGCATCCGCATTCTTTAACGACCATTTTTGGTAAATCGGCTTTAATGATGTTTAATTCCGGGTCTAAGTATATTAAAGAAATGGCGGATAATTTCGTCGGTGTGCAGCACGGGGTAATTGATGCGTACGGATTTCGGTTTCGATATTCTTCAATGACGTGTGAATGAAAATTGACATAAGTATCGGGGGTGCGTCTTTTGGTGCAATCACCGACACAATAATTGGCATAATAACCTTTTGGTTCAATAATCCAATCATCCCATCCCATGGCTTTAAAATCCACATATAATGACTGTTTACAGCACTGATTCGATTGTGTATTGCATGTTACCGTATGTCTTCGCGAACGTCGTGCCATTTTCGTTTCTGTTCCTATTACCAAAAACGGACGGTATCCATGTTTTATACTATTACTATTGGAATAGTGTCGTATATTCGGTTTATAGTATTTATCATCATCATCATCATTGGCTTTTTCATGATTTTTTGAATTATGATTATTGTGATTATGATAATCATCACTTTCATCGTTAAATTTTTGTTCATTATGCTTATTATGGTTATTATGATGATCATAATTATTAAAAAGAGTAATGTCTATGAATGGATTACATCCGACACAATCAATTAAAAGTGTTAATTTGTTATTAGCCGATGGTGACCATTTCTTAAACCATTCATTGACCGTATCGCGAATGTCAATGTGTTTCCATCCCAAACGCGAAACACGAATTTTATGCGATGATACCATTTTCATATCTAAATCATTACCATTCTTATCATTGTTAATTGTTTTATTACTATTACTATCACTATTACTATTGTTATTAATATTTATGGTGTCACTATTGTCTTTAACTTTAAACACATAAAGCGTTATTACATGATTCCGCAGTAATCTATGCAAAGATCGGGGAATATTTTTCATTTTTAACTCAATCCATAATGACGCTGATGTCACCTCTAAACGATGGATGTTATCATGCGGCGGAATAAATACCAAAAGAGTATGATTATTAACACTTTTCCCTAAACATAGTTTAAAGATAAATTCCATTAATATCATATATTATATTAGTATCAACGAATTTACGTATAGTATACGTATAGTATTATATTGTAATATTTTAAAATATATTGTAATATATTACTGCATAATTTAATAACATTTTTTAAAAAAAAATTTGAGGAAATTAAAAGCTGAGACTAAATCATAGTACAGACGATGGCAATTAAATGAAAGTGTAATATATATATATATATATATTATAATATTAATATGAACTTTAAGCAGAGTTTAATAAAAGTTTAATAAAAGTTTAATAAAGTAATGTCAAAAACCTTTAAATAAACGAATGATTAAAAATGCATTTTTTTTAAAAATGAAAAAATTCGATTTTTTTAAAAAATTAATTCATCACTGAAAAGTAAGTTTTTTATTATCACAAAAGATTTATATAAATTATTAAACATTATTACATGATGTAAATTAATTTTTTGACATTTATATTATTGAATGTTTTATATGATTTCATTAAATGAATATGTATATAATATAATATATACATAAAAATTAATAATTAAATGAAATGTTTTTTTTAAAAAAATTATTATATAATACGATATTAATGTGTGTAATAATAATGGTGTTTTATTATGAGATATTAATGTGTATTAAAAGGTTAAAAGAGAGGGATGTTCGGAACGTTAAACTCTTTCTCCATTCATACATTGTGACATATATGATTAATCATCATGTTAAAGAGTAATACTATAGCAAAACTATAATAATACTATACAGTGAATCACGGAATAAAGTATCAAAAATTCATGCCTTTTAATGTTTATTGTGACATTAAATTGAGTGATAAAAATTAATAAATATATTTTTTGAATGCATTAATAATTATAGTTTAAAACATATTTAAAATTTATTAAACTATCGTTGTAATTAATTAATAAATTATTATAAAAAAAATTTAAAATATATTTTTTGTAAATCTTAAATTAGTAATTATAATTTCCATATTAATTGGCAAATATCTGTGAAAAGAATTTTTTTATTTTACAAAAATCAGACATTACCTCAAAAATTCATTTCACAAAATTTTTATTTTATAAATTTTTATATTTTGGTCATGGTACAGTCTGTTACTTCCAAAGCATAAGTATAAAACCAATCATGAAATAAGAGAATATTTTGTATGCTAAATAATAATTAACAATTATTATAATATTATATTTTAATAAAAAATATTTCAAAATTTTATGTGTCATTTCTATATTAAGAAATTCGTTGAAAAATACACATTCATAGACTATAAATTGATACTTTATTTTGTGACACACTGTAGTAATACAGATCGCTTATAGCACAGCAGTTGTGTCAAACTTTTTATATTTATCGTGTGTACTTTTTTGTCCCGTTCTTTATATCGATATGACTAAAATTATTATTATTATATTATGTATGAAAGTATTTGAGTATAAAGTAACTTTCGATTTTTTTAACACAATACTAAAGCTGCACCCTTTTATGACGGGGATTTTTATACACATTTATACTTAACATTGAACCCGATTCAATCCTTACATAAGACTATTCTCTATTCATATATTAATATATAATATATATATGCGTACATAAATATATACATACAGTAAACCCACTAAAAAGCGGAAACTTCTTTAACACACAAATTACCATACCATACGACGTTCATAATGTTAAAAAATAATTACAATTAAACGGTCATATTTAAAAATTTGAAAATTTCCATTTTGTAACAAATTTATTTAAAAATATAATAATTTTTATTAATCATAAAACATCATCGTTTTTACGTAATTAATTTTTAAATTAATGTTTTCAAATAATTCATTAAATATACAATATATGTAACATTTATTAAATATACTAATTACGGGATTTGGTCCTTTTGGGATTTTGTTCGGTTCTCTTAAAATAACGTTCATATGTTCCTACAATATACGGACATCACAAATTCACATCACACTGTAATTCAATGTATACAGAGCTGAATTACGATTCATGTTTCAAATTACTGAATATGGGGGCATAACGATCAACGGTATGGAAATTTATAAATGTATTATGGAAACTTATTCATGACGAATAAAAGTCATTACAAATATGTTCCCCTTAAAGAGGTTTTACTGTATTTGTGTCAAACATAAACTTTATATTTACATATGCATTAGAATCGTGTTCACTGCGATCATCATTCATTCATTCACTTTCATCAATGACCTTAACCCTCTTAAACAATGTTCATTGATCCTAAAACTAAATTTAAAGCATTTTCTATGCGTTCATATTTAAAATTAAAAATTTTCATTTTATTAATAATTAAAATAAAATAATTATTTAAGAAAATTCTAAGATATATCATAATTATAATAGATATTGTCAGAGATAAAATTTCTTTATTAATATGATTTACAAAGAAAAGGTTACACATTATATAATGCTATTTCAATGCCAAAAAATATATTAATACATTTTATCATTTAAAAATATAAAATAAAAAATAATATAATAATATATTTAGTCATAAATGAACACATTCGATTTGAAATTTATTTTTAAACATTAATGGTGTGTGTTCTTAATTTGTAAGTCATGTGTGTTTTTCTATCTTTGTGTGCAAAAAGATCCAATTTAACCATTTTAAAATAACACGTGACTTACAAATTCAATATATTTACCATAATAATAATAAAAATACAGAGTTAACAATTGAATAATCATATTTAAAATGTTTAAATATTACTTTTAAATGTTAAAATTTTTGTTAAAATTAAAATTTTAAAATTTAAGAATGGCGCTTTATTAACAGTGTGTATAAATTAAATATTTTTATTAAAATAATTAACTTTAAAATTAAGTATTAAATAAAATGATAAAAGAATTAATTATAATTTCATTATACGCGAATAAATGTCACATTTTATTAAATCATTACAATAAAAGTCATTAATATTTGAAAATTTTTTACATAAAAAAGGCATTTATTTCTAATGACCTCAAATATCACAGGTGGTCTTAGTCATGTCTACTAGCATAATGTCTATTAGCCTAAAACTTATTAATACTGATAAAAGTAGACATACAATGATAAATCACAAATAATTTGACATTATTTTATATATAAAAACTGTAATTAGTTTATTAATAAATTATATTATAATGTAATAAATGTTAATGTATTATATTTTAATGAATTTTTTAAATTAAAATATTTACTAAAATATAATACATTTATATAAATGTTAATTAATTAATTAATTATAAAATGTTATAATTTAATATTAATATTAAATATTTATAATTAATATTATTAAAAAAGTTTCTCACAATTATCATAAGAAATTCGTAAATATATTTATATATAAAAAAATATTATTTTTCCGATATTTAAAGATCAAAAGCGGCTAAAGAGAGGCTCATAAATAGTTGTTTCTGCACTGATGCCCTTGAAAATGCTAGTTACTAGTACCATATATACTTATATACACATACACTAATAGTACAGTATGTATGGTATTAGTGTATATATACAAAACATACATTAAAGCATTTTAGATATGGATATTTACCCCTCTTTCTTTAGTTAGTCATAGTTATAGCTCTATTTAAGAATCTGAAGAAAAAATGAGAGAACAGAAAAAACAGGGAATATACTATTACTATAGTATATTCCCCTGTTACAGCACTTTTTAGACTCTAAAACTTATACAGATAGGGAAGCACTATTTCACTACTAGCTAAGAAAAATATTCAAAGGTGAATTTATACTAAAAAAGTACTCATTCATAGGGTATAAGATTTCGTTATTCCTCTGTGCTAAAAAAATGGAGCCTAAAAAGTGAGGTGAATGTACATTAATATTACTAAACAGTGTGTAATAATGCCATTATATAATATAATAGTAAAAAGTGATCATATCCTGAGAATTTTATGGCATTTTTAAAGACTCTCAATTGACATTCACAATGACAAAGGGAAAATTCACTGCCATTATATTATACATATTAACAGTACATTCCTATTATATTCAAATGCTTTTTTTGTAAAATACAATTTCTTATTTTTAAAAAATATTCACAATAAAATTCATAATAAATTTATATATAAAATATTTTATTATAAAAATAAATTATATATTTAATTTTTAACATAAAATGACATTAAATTTAATAATAAAATCGCTAATGTTTAACAAAAATGCACATTAAACATTTCATTAATATTTTATCACATTTAATATTTAATTCATAATCAAATAAATTTATTGAATGATATTATTTCATAATAATAAAAGATAATAAATGCTTTAATTATTTAGAATTTTAATGCCATAATCTTTAAGAAAATATTATAATAAAATTCTAAAATTCATAATATTAAATAATGGAAAATCTAAATCATGAATAAATATTTAATTTTAAATTATTAATAATAAATTTCATATCCTATTATATCATTATTATAAAATATAACGCATAATTTAATAAATAAACGTTTTGTATTATATTTATATATTACTGCACGGGAAAGTACCAAAACATAAAGTTTCATTAGAATTTTCATCATGTTTATTCCATTATTTAAATATCATGCGCAAATTTAACTGCAATTTATGATTTTGGAGCTTTCCCATGCTATAAGATGTTAGTATGAAAATATTCACTTTATTAATGCATATAAAATTATTTATTTCATATTTATTTTATATCACATTATATATTTAATATTAATAAAAAAAATGTTTATACATAATTAACATATTAATTTTCTTTTTTATATTTATAATTAAATACATAAAAATAATTTAACACATTTTTATTGATGTAATTAATAATAAAAAAATATATATATGATAAATAAATTATATTGTATTATTAAACATATAAATTATAATTTAATAATAATGTTAAATAATTAATGAAAAGTGAATGTTCATACCCGGTTCTGCGAAAGCGATGATTTCCGACGTTTTTCCATAATAATCATCGGGATTTTGTCCGAAAATGAAATTATCATCATCGGTTAATGCATCGTCACTTTGATAATGATTTAAATGTGCTGATGATATATGATGTGATGATGATGCTGAATGATGATTATGATTATGATAATGATTGTTATTTATTGGATATGAATTATGATAAATATTACTATTGCTATTACTATTACTATTACCATTATTGTTTGTATTGAGATGTGCTTTTTTTAGCACTTCGATTAGCAATTCGTGGGGTATTGGGGCAGTGATATTAGGTTTTTCGGCTAAATTCAGTTTCGAAAGTATTTGCTTTTTAATCGCCTCAACTTTTAGTTTCTCTGCCAATTGACGATTATTACCTATGCTTAAACAATTGATACATACATTTGTGTTAATTTTTAAAGTACTATCATCAGCTATTGAATGTGTAAAATTACTATTATTATTATGCTGATTATTTATTTGTGGGTAATGAACAGAAATTCGTACGGCACTTTTTGCCATATAAATGTGGCATATGATTATTAATGATAATGACAATGATAATGATGTGAATAATGACGGAACACATTTTCTAATAAAACGCCGCATCGTGATTCTCCATTCACTTCTCTATTGTTTTACACTATGGACGTGTATGGACGTGCATTTACTTCCATAAAATATAATAAAATAAAAATTTAATTTTTTTTATAAAAAACTTTTAAAAATGAATGTCAAAGATTTAATATATAATATAAAATAATATTTATATAATATATAATCTATGGGCACAAAAGGCAATTATATGTGCAGCGATTGTAAACTGTGATGTAAACTTTTTACCGGACCGTTTTGACATCTCTTCTGAAACACAAACGATAGAAACTTTTCACTCATATACTATCATCATATACAATAAACTATTAGTAATTCACTATTACTATGAAAGCCGAATGAAATCACAGAGGCGGAGACAGTCCCGCGCCTGAGACTTAAAGTTAGTGGACTTTCAAATAGTGGATATGTTATATATTATACAATATGATATATTATATATACACCCTAAATACTAATAATAGTATACACTAAAACTAATAAGTACAGAGTAAAAGCTTTGCACACTAACTTTAAAAGTTAGTATTCATTAGAAACTAGCACTAGTGCTAGTGGTGAAAGCCAATTTTCTGATCAAACTACCACCATGTGACTAATCGAGAAATGACGTAATTGATAATCAATTGCGACGGTTAAATAAACCGGAACGATAAGAAATTCAACACATGTACTTAACACTATTATATATATTTATATTATTATTATTAATACTAGTTATATACTAGTCATATACTAGTCATATATATGGATCATTTATTCACAATTAATATTTAATTTAAAAGTTTTTTCAAAAACTTTTCCATCACTTTTAAAAAGCAAAATATGGGATTTAATTTCTAAAATTTACTTTAATTATTAAATTGAAAAAAAGTGTCTCATTTATAATGCATTTAAACACTATCATTAGGATGTCTATGGTTTAAGTATCACTTTCTTTTGGTCGTTATACAGTGAAAGCATATGTTTTTATAGCAAATTTTTAGACGCTTTTAATTCGTTTGTCATTTACTCATAATTGAGTCACGACATTCATTCAATTATTTTATTTTATTTTATTTTATCATTGCATTTAATTTCATTTTAATTTCATATATGTCTTTATGTGTTTTATTTTTAAAAATATTAATATGTCATTGTTGTGTATGTTAATTGTAAATATACTGTATGCTAATTGAACACTAATGTATATTTTTACACTATTTTTACACTATTTTTACACTAGTTGAATTTAAAATTTTATTAAATTTATAATATAAATGCTTTATTTATATGTAAATTTAAACATTTATTTTAAAATTTTAAAAATATTTTAAATTTTAATGATTTTTTAAAAAACATTTTAA
>JAQIXB010001424.1:0-10833 GCA_034697405.1 Mesoplophora pulchra
TATTTTTAGGTCTCGCATTTAGTGTTCAAAAAGGGGTGGCATTACCCCCTAGGTAATTAATACTTTATAGTTACTAGTTTAACTCTTTATTTCAGCTTAGTTAACATTTATAAAGAACTTACTGCTGATATTGCGGATTTCGAAGCACCGCGTCATGGCGATTTAAGCGGATGGGCCAATCAGGGCATGTCTTTAACTATCACTATTAATTAATACATTGAAATGGACACTTTCTATGTTTAGGGGTATTACTTCTCAATGCGTGTCTGACGGTACAATCGGGAAACGCCAATTCCCATGCAAATAAAGGTATGTACACGTTTAACCCGTTTAAAAAGTGCTTAAAATTCATGCATAGGATGGGAGCAATTTACTGATGCAACGATTAAATGGTTGGATGCGAATATCGATCATTTGGTATTTCTTCTTTGGGGTTCATATGCGCAGAAAAAAGGCAGCATTATCAATAAAGTCTGTTAACGTTTACCTAAAATTATAATTAATTCCCATATAAACAGAAAAAGCATTTAATACTTCAATCGGTGCATCCATCACCACTGTCTGCTCACCGCGGATTTATCGGATGTAAGCATTTCTCTAAAACAAACGAATATCTTAAGAAAAACGGAAAAACTCCAATCGATTGGAATAAATTGACATAAAAAGACATTAATGACGATTAAATTTTATTTCAATATTTTTAAAATGTAAATTCAACATTTTACATTCACATGACATTTAAACACGAATTTTAATTACATTTAAATGATAATATTATAATATTATAATGATAATTAAAGACAATTAAAGGCCACATTTTGATTTTTAATAATTTTCCTGATATTTTAATCAATAATGTGCATATTTTCGCGAAATCATTAAACTTTTCAAATAAATTTAAGGCATTTTCAAATAAAATTAACATTCGATTCATTTAATATATTTTCCAAAACAATAAATTAACAAAATGTTAACGATTAATTTTTTAACATGATATATTTATTTATTTATATATTAGTTATATTTAACCCTTTATAATCTACAATATTTGGAATTAATATGTGTTCACAAAATCGGGTCCATTTATTCAATTGATTTATCGATAGAATTAAATTTATTGCGAAAACTCAATTATGACTAAAAAATAAAAATGGACCCAAAAGTTGCAAACATTTGCATTTATTTAAAGCATAATAATATTGCTTTAATCTTTAACCATTTAATTCTAAATTCTAATGTTAAAAAAGTCACAGAATACATACATTTTGATTGTACTGAAATAAAATGGAACCACACAATGATAAATGCTCACATATCTCCGAAAATGCCTGCGAAAGTCTTTCTTAAGTTTCTCATGGTATCGTCAACACCTTCGGTCGTTGATTCTTCGTTCTGTGATTGTGAACTGCGCCTAAACAGACCCGGACGTGTTTGAGTAACGGGCTCAGTATTATTCGATGGTGTGACACCCGAAAATGGGTTACCCGATGATGGATTAACCGATGATGGATTAACCGATGACGGATTAACCAATGACGGGTTAACCGATGACGGATTACCCAATGACGGATTATTCTCTATTTGATTACTCTCACGTGATCCCCTTCGAATTGGTGTTTGTGTCGGGTTAGCACCGGTGTATTGTTGATTCTGTATTTGTGCTCTTTGAGGTTGAGCCTGTAACGGTACTCTCTGTGAACCGACGGAAGTTCCAACCGCGGTCTGTACATATAATCATAAATTGCAATTTCCTTATGTTAACTAAACTTTAAAGTAATATCTAAATTAATACCGATGTTTGCAAATCTGATGATGGTTCTTCAGCACCGCTCGAATAACCCGTGGAAATGCTCGAACGCGATGTCTGTTTTCTTTATTTAAAAACAATGGATATAAATGTCATGATGAATAGCAAATGAAATTAGTATATTTACGTTACTATCGGACGACAAAAGTTTTGCATTTTACTCGTGACTAAATCTGCAATCATTCGCCTGTCCTCTTCTTGAGAATCTCCTAATAATGTCATAGCAGATCCTGTCACCTGCAATCAAACATTATGGAATGTCTTAGTTTAAGGCAATTACTACCTCAATGATGTATTCTTTTCCATCTTTGCCAACGATGGCTTCGACGGCACAAATGTCCAATCCTCCGAACATGTCACAAACATCATCGATCCATTTTTTATATCGATCGTTAATGCTGATCATTTCGAGCATCGCTGAGCCGACATTCGCTTTCCAATTTCCCGATACTGATTTACGACTAAAAATCATTAGTAATCATTAGTGATTAGTAATGAGCTATTGAATCGTGCATCACTCACACAAACACTTTGTAAGTGACGCCGATCTTTTGAATATGCACGTCGCATTTCGCGTCTATGAACGGTTCCACGGTACAGAATGTGTTCGTCAATGCGCATACACTCACCAAATCACTAAAGTCATTCATATTCTCGATTTTCATTTTTCCACGGCCCGAATGTGCGTGACCGATTTTGACCACACACGGGAAGCGTGATACCGAACTCTGTTTTAAGAAAAACTTTTAATTTGTGTTTTTCATAAAATATAAATCGATAATTTTAATGTCAATTTGTGTATTGTGTAAAGTTTTCAGACTAAAACTTTATTTAAAACTTTTTATGCAAAAATATTCTGTCTCTGAACGATCGATTACGAAAGAGTTATTCAAAGGCGTCACTCACATTATGAATTAAATAACATATGTTTATTGTGTGGGATTTAAGAAATGAAAAATATTTGTGAAAAATTAAAATTAAAAAATGTTAATTTAGAAAAAGAATGCATTTCATATAAATGATGAGTGTGGGTTTTTCTATTTACAGTGTTACTATGTTCAAAGCAATAAAATACATTTAATGTTTTAATAAAACTTTTTTAATCGTAAAATGATGACATCATTATGAATGTACATTATTAATGCATTTTATTGTGCGATCATTTGATGTTCTGACACTTTTGGCATATTTCGGTATTATATTTTTTAATGAAAATATAATGCAAAAATAAATTAAATAAAAGTTTATTTCATTCATGAATGTTATGTAATGTATTATGTTAGCATTATGTAAAATAATAGAGGTCTTTAGACCAATGAAATATACAGAGGTACCCATTTACCCCGCTTTTGCCCGATTTAATAACTTAAAGAGATTATATTTGGCAATGATTTGTAAAACACGATTAAAGAGTAATAATAGAATATAAAGTCATATCGTAAAGTATAAGTGTTGATGTTTCTCCTGAACTAAGAACAAAGTTAAAAAGTGTGGTAAAAGGGTATAATATGATATAAAAATAATGTGCACATCTCTATACGCGCACGTATATCAGTGTATAATGAATGTGTATGTATGAATATGTGTAATATGTATTGAGTCAGAATCGAGTTTCAAAACATTCACGTTAAAAGGGACTTTCGAATCATACACATATATTCTATGTTTTGAGTGTTCTAAATGTGGCCACAAATGTCATCACGCATTTGACACTTTACACTAAAAGTGAAATTTTCCAATTTTTAAAGTCATGTAATTTGTGACCCGAATTCGGGCATTTTAGCATTTTGTCATTTTTATTATAAATTAAAAGAAATTAACGAAAATGGAACTTAACTTTTAAGACATCGATTAAGTGTTAAGTATTAATGCTTTTATATTTTAGAACTTTTTTAATGTTTATATTTATTCATGGCCCAAAGTGTGTAAATATACAATTAAAATGCGGAAAAACTTTAATTAAACGTTCGCATTAACTTTTAACTTTTCATATATACCATCATCATCATCATTATAGAAAATATGAAAATATATTTATATATAATTATTTTTTAAAATTCATATTCTGTTTCAATGTTATCATATATGAATGATATGTATGAATGATTAAATCGTATGATAACTTTGAAATGTGATAAGAGAATGAAATATGTATTTTATGCTAAAATTTTAATACATTTAATGCATCATTTTAAATGTGTTTTAAGCTCATTTATGCCTTAAAAATAACATTTCAATATTAATGTTCTTTAGAAATGTCCACTTTTAAATGGTCTCTCACTTTTTACTATTATCATAGTAATGATGCTATGCTTTGGCATATGCGTTAAGTCTCAGTCTATTTTTATGTCTTAAAAATGCTTTTTTTTGTTTTTCAAAGAAAAGGTTAACATTAATCATGAGATTAGCATTTAAAATGAGGAATTTCTCAATTCACAGAATTATTCGCATCTTTCGATATAATAAAATGCATTAAAATTCTTTAAATTTTTTTTAAATGACATTTTTAAATGTGAGAAAATATGAGAAAATACTTTAGCATAATATATACATTTAAAATTAATATTAAATATGAATTTTAAACATAAAAATAATGCTAAATTTATGATTCATTTGAGACAAATCTATAAAATCGCGACATAATATCAATATTGACATACATATTTTTGATAATATTTTATTTCACCGTAAAATATGAAAATCATTTTCGTTAATAATGTATGTCATTTCATTAAAGTTTTTATTAAATGTTTAATGAAATGAATTTTTAAAGAAAATGTTAAAATGGGAAAATGCGAATTTTAATTTTATTAATTTTTATTAATTAAACATTTGAAACAATGATCAGTGTGTCATAAACAATGCAAAGGTAAGAGAAACTAGTGACTGGTAATAGTGACTAATAAGTAGTTTATTTAACTACTGACGGTAGATATATCAATGTTATTAGTGGAAAGCGTCATATATGATAGTAGTACAGTGTAAGTACACTATAAAAGTGCAAAGGGGGAATGAAAAGCATTAGTGAGGGCATTGGATATTTCTTTTGCAGAATCATGATGAAAATATGAGGGTAATAAAAGTACAATTATGTAATGGTAATGGTAATTTGAGAGTGTTAATCAAAAGGCACCACAAATGACTCATAAAAGATTATTAAAATGCTTTTATCATAATGACATTTTATGACATAAAAATGATATTAAAGTTCGTGTGTGATTAGGTTTTAGGGCATATGATTTCACACGAATTATTAATAAATATTTTTGCGATTTTTTCAGTGTGAAAATGCTTTTGAAATCTTCGGTTACGTTTTTTATCGGTATTCAATTGTTTGCGATCGCATTAGTTTCTGATAAAAGTGACGCGTGCACATGTATACGCTCACATCCTCAGGAACATTATTGTTCTGCTGATTTTGGTACGTATGTTCACTAATAGTTACTATCGCATGCACTCATCTTTGAAAAGCATAATGATTAAAATGCCCACAGTCGTCGTGTCATTCACTTTAAAAGAGAAACAAAAGTTTTAATTATTAACATATGTGGGAAAATGCCTAAAGCATTGTTGCATATGATCGCGAATTGGGTTATGCATTAGAACCTTTACGAACATGAAACAATGAACACTAAACACTTAACACTTTTAAAGACACACATTAAATGCTCTTCAATTTTCTTAAAATAAAGCATTTCCATTGTTTTACGTGTTTACTTTTGACTTTACTAATGACAGTCGCGCTCATTCATGTTCGGAAAATCGCTAAATCAATCATTACCGACGGACGAATTGTGTCATACGAAATTCGCATCAAAAGAGAGTTTAAAGTATGTCTTTAAACTTTAATTTAAATTAAAATGATTCATTTTTTCAATCATAAGATGAGTGAAAAGGCACGGGACGCTCTTAATCATGGTCTCCTATGGACGAGCGGTATATCAGCCTCTTGTGGACGACACTTTGAGCCAAACACACGTTACCTTATAACAGGTATGGTCATTAACTATTAATGATCTCTTAAAATAGAATCATTTTGAGAGCATCGTTCACGTGATCATAATTATATCTTTTATCGATACTATAAAAGTGTGTGAGTATAATATGCATAAATTATGTTAAAACGATTCATTGTTTTATGTTTCCTATGCTTAGGAACTGTGAGTGGAGGAAAGGCTTTAGTGAGTTTATGTAACTTCGTACAGGAATGGTCAACTCTGACCTCAAAACAAAGGAAAGGCTTTAAAAGACTCTACCGAATGGGGTGTCGGTGTAAAGTGCGCAAATTTAATGACACACCGCTTTTGAATCATCATGATCGTTCGGGATTTTGTAATTGGGATACGAAATACGATAATAGCGATTGTCAGTCACTCACAACACTGTGCGTTCCGACATCATCATCACACTGTCAATGGATTAATAACAACATTTACAGGACGTGCATGAAACAGCGTAAAGAACGAAATGACAGTGAAATCGAAAGAGAAACTGATTTCATTGAACCGTAACACTCAGCATTTTTGTATCATTTGTGCCAAACATTAATAGAGATTATTTCACAAAACATTATGTATAATTTTAGCATCATTTTTTTGCGATTAAAACGAATCTCAATAATCATTAAAAACTTTTTCTTAATTTTATCGTTAAATTTCATTTTTAAGAATATAAATGATAAAAAGTTGATTATGGTCTTACCATTTCCCGATAATTATGATAAAACGTTTGTTCGATCAGAGGAAAGTGCTCTTTCCCGACGCGGCGCTGAATACCAATTAATTGTGTGAACTAAATATTCAAAGCATGTTTTAGTCATAATAAAGTTTGTTTTAAAACGGAAAATCACGCACCACCCATGGCCGGTCCTGGAAATTATACACACTATGCAATGAGTTAATACTCGGAACACCCCCATATTTAAGACCTAACAATATATTGCGATAATCATCATTTCCATCGCGAGAATGCTGACGGATAAGAACAAAGTCGGGACGAAATGTTCTTTAAAATCAAAATTTTTATTTTAAATCAATTATTTTTAAATATAAAAATACCGCGCAATTTTGGAGCCGCTTCTGTCTGTTGTAATAATACTGAGGACACATCCTGTCTCTGAACTCGAAGTTAATGTCAGGTCACGGAATTCGGACTAAAAAAGCGCATTTTCAAATACTTAATAATAACAGCATTGAAAGTGCAAACATACCTGTTCCACTCTTATATCCCATTCACCATAAAGCCTTTTCCCACGAAAATATTTAGACCTAAAAATTTGCGTTATTAATTGTTTATTGAATTTGTGAACATACCAATCTGTTTGATGATCATCGATGACTAAAAGAATCTTTTGCTTATCTTTTCCCGTGACCCTCTGTCCGATCTGTTGGACAGTGTTAGTGACGCTGCCAGTAATGGACGTGGCGCGTGACAAAAACGATGACACACTCGTTTTGGATGAGAGTGGTGATGTCGGCGCTGAAGTTGTGGATGATCGGAATGTTAACGTTAAATCAGGTGATTGTGTATTCTGTTGTGATGTCTGTGATGATGGCTGTTGACTCTGATCAGCACGTACTTGTGACGGATTATCCTTTAAATAAATTCATTAAAATGCTTCGAAATTGATTTTTACGCAGAGACAGATTTAATACCGTTTCATCGTCTAATCCTTCGCCTGAGAGATCACCGGAAGAGAATCGCCTCTTAAGGAAGTTGGTTGTTGAGGCGAAACTCTGCTTAAACGTTGAGAATGAAATTTTGAACTCTTATGTAATATCACTATTAAAACACTCTTTTTTGACCCCAATTCTAAGCACAATTTCCCCTTAAAATTCGCCTCTTCATACAAAAGCTTTTTTCTCACGAAATTCGATTACGAAAACATTAATTAATGAACTTTTTTAGGAAAAAATTATCGGAAAATAAATTTCAATTCAATTTTCATATGATCATTTGAAATGTCAGAGTCTAACGATGTGTGAACACAGATACACCATTCATAAGTGAATGCGGATCCTAAAACGTCATCGATCGATTCTGAAATTGTGCCGTTCACTGTTTCATTCAGCGCTTCACCGTATCCAATACCACCATCACTATGCGTACTATGGACGAATAAAAGAAACACCCATCGATTTTTATACTCAATTAACTTAACTTAAAAATCAAAACATTATTTCAATGATATAACATTTTTGAATTTATTTTTAATTTAAAATTTTTATTCCATTCTTTTATCAGCTGATGTTTGAATCTAAAAAAATCAATAAAATAAATGACATTTATTTTGAGAATATATTATTTATGATTTCAATTTTATTATCATTTATGGATCTTTGAAAATGCAAATAATTTAAAAGTCAATAAAATATTTCATTTTAATATTTTAATAGAATAAAATTGAAATTTTAAAGAATTTCATCTTTAGTCATTTTCATAATTTTTTAATAAATAATTATAAATTTAAAAATGAGAATCAAATATTTTTATAAAATTGTTTTTTAAATCAATTAATTGGCACCATAATTGGTAATTGTCATTTGGTAATTGCATTAAACATTTGAGATTCGAATTTTGTTCATAATTTCGATCATATTTTTTTAAAAAAATACACATAATTATTGATTATCGCCTGAGGCAGTGTCTTCTTTTTTAGCATTTGACTCAAAAACGACCGAAAGTGGCATTTGATTTTCATCATTTTCAGAATTTCGGTGTCGAATTTCCTGATGATTAAAATCATTGAAATGAATTAATTTTAAAATTAAAAATATGTGTTTTAATATGCGTTAAAATACCTTTTTTAATCTAAAACATTCGCGTGATTCTACAATAATATCACGAATGCTGAAAAAAGAGCCCAAAACATTTTTCAAAAGAAAAATGGAAATCTCTTTTCCGATCGTTTTCCAGAGATAAACACGAATGGTCATATATGGAATATTAATTAAAAAGAGTCGTATCGCGTGATGCAAAAGGTCCGTTTTTATTTTCATTGAATGTGCATAAAAATTGGCTTTACTCATTCTGTATAAATCCACCGATGGCAGAACAAAGTTTACAAAAACTAACATCATCAATATAATGGATAACCATTGAGGAATGCCTTTTTTTGGGGAATCATTTTCAGGCATAAGTAAATCCAAAAGTATTATGGCGTCAAAAATTTCAAAGACGACAGACGCTGAAAGTCCATTCACAGCGTCAATGGAATACTGTGATTTTGGATTTTTATGAATTTCAATCCATAAAAGGAATACGATCGCAGAACACCCAAAAACCAATTTAATCGTATGCCGTTCAATATCTTCATTCTGAATATTTAGCATTTAATTTTAGGTAAAAAAAGATCATATTTACGGTGTAAATCTGTTGTGCGATTTCATCATTATGCAAAATGAAGATTTTAATGGAGAAAATGAGAGCATAGACGGTCCAACAGATCCAAAGCATCGGCAGAGTCCCGAAACACCGTGGAAATTCAATACTAAAAATGCCGCCATTCACATCACTCACGTTTTGCCTTTCATTTAATGATGATTCATTCGTTAAATGATTCTGAAATAATTTTATTCATTTATTTATTAATTTATGATTAAAATGTTATCATTACCCTTTTCCTATAATATTTAATCGCAAATAACGCACCGCTGAGGAATAAAAGAACGATGCTAAAGTCACATAAAAAGAAGAAATACCACACACTGACACCATCGTGATGTAACACTAAATAGTAACTGATCGTACATCCCTGAAAAAGAAGCATCATGAACAACGCCATCACATCGATTATCCGGTAAATGCCTATGATCGTCGAACGCACCGCGTCGTTAATTACGCCCAAATTCAGGCCATCGATAGAATCACATGTATTAACCATCGCTGTGTATTTAAATACTTTCGTTTTTTAATATAAAATACAAAATTTAAATGCACATTAATTCATTCATTCATTTAAATATCGTCATTTTTCGAAATTCCGTTCATACATTAAATAATAAAATAATATAAAAATAATAAAAATTATAATGAATTCATTATCAATAAAATGATGTTTACATTGTCATATGACACATGATAAATAATGAATGTAATAGGCTCAGTCTCGAGCCTGAGACTAATCCTAAGCCTGAGGCTGAGTCTTGGGTTTAGTGAATTTTTATTTGAAAATGAATTCATATAAAATAATTTTAAAAATAAATAAATAATCATTTAAATTCCTGATTCTTAATTATTTATTTTTTATTTACTTAATTTATGATTTCTTATTTTTTGGGGGTCTTATAGCGTGAGGTGAGGCCATTTTTTTATTTATAGTAAAGTTGACTCATCCTTAAGATAATTCTAATATTTTAGTACATTTTTATACACATATATACTTATGCGATATATGATATATATCTTATAGTAATTTAACATTGATGCGTTTGCATTGCGATGCTATATAGTCAATGTTAAGTTGCCATAGGATATATATGAAGTATATGCGAATTATAAAAATGCACTTTTTTGTAATTTCTTATTTTTCAGAAATTAATTTTATTAATTCATTAAAAAATAAAAGTTTTATCCATGAAAATGTTGCCATTTCATACATTGGAACATAAAATTATAGTTTTTTGCCATTTTTTAAAATTATTTTCCTAAAAATATAAATTTTATAATGAAAAAATTATAAATTAAACTATAACTAAAGTATAAATTGTATTTTTTATTTTTATAAATGTTTTAAAATTTCAAAATTTTACCTAAAATGTACTATGGGGGAGTAAAGGAAATTTTTAAATTTATGATTATTATAATTATATCCTATAAAAGTTTCAAATTTAGCGATTTTACGCGTGCATTTTGAGTGTGAATTATTTATTGTGTATTCATACGGTTTAAGTGTGAACATACGTTGGGACTCGAAAAGGATCATCATGTGTTTGAACTTTATTTTCTGAGAATATTCTCTGTGAATACGTGCGTTAGACCTTAGTGTAAATATGAAATAAAATAAAATTCTGCTGTGGTCCATAGGG
>JAQIXB010001425.1:0-10831 GCA_034697405.1 Mesoplophora pulchra
TATATATATATGTCAATTATAATTAATACTAAATAATTATGAAAAAATTATATTTTAAGTTTATTAATAATTAAAATTTTAAAATAATTTAAAATCATATTTATAATTTAAAATGTAAATAAAAAATTTAAAAAAATAATTAAAATACTTTTTTAATAATATGTTAATTAATTAAAAATAATTTATTCATTATGTGTATATGTATAATGAAAGAAAAAGTATAAGAAATTGATTGGAATAGAAAACATGGACGTCGTGTATTTAATAGTAAATGTAATAGCAAAATGCAAGTACTTAATAATGTACCACAATCTTATACCATAATGCTATGAAAGGCACGGTATACTGATACCATATACAAAGATGGTGAAAATGAAAGGGGCATTATTAAAAAATGGGTTTTACGGCATTTTAGAAAAGACGCACACTCACAGATTGAAAAATTTTGAAGCATTTGTGAAACTATGAAACTAGCAATAGAGTACTAGCAATAGAGGAAGTTCTATTGTTTGTAGAATAAAAGTGACATGACCAATCAAATTATTTCTTTTGTAAAATGCTCTAAAAGGCTCTGCGTTTTACGCACATTTTTAACAAAAGTAATTTCTTCAAAGGGCACATTGGTTGGTGCTGATATATCGGGAGGCGGAGGATCGTCATTCTTACCTTTTCCCAATCATCATATATGACATCTGACATCATATTTTACAATACTCTGTTCACAGTTTAAACGTAATGTTTAACTCAATGTAAACAATGATATTATATAAAAATTTTCTATTCTCTGTATTCGTGACACACTCATTTCGCACAAAATAAAACACTATTCAGTCAATAGACACTGTTCACTATAAGCAGTTTGCTTAAAACACTAACTAAGAGCTTAGTACTAAAATATACTGTCTATGTACGGATCGATTAAAAAGGAGGGGCCGCAAATAAACCGATCGTAATTTGATTCTCATACATTTTTCATGAAAAAGACACTATGAGTGTGGCGCTTTACTGAGGGTCTTTCGAAATTCATAAACATCTTTATAATGCATAAATATCAATATTTTATACTAAAATTTACTTTTGAGGATTTTAAAAATTCAAAAAAATTATTTCTTTTATTTCGATGATACACAAAAACGGGCACTAACAAAATATGAATATATACTTATTATTTATTACTATTTATTACTTTATATATATATATATATATATATATTATTCATTCACAATAATAATAAACATAAATGGTTTTACGTTTAAAGCCGATGACAGCTGTTGAAATGTGAATTATGACTCTGTACTCACTTTTCACATTAACACACGCCCCTGTATTATACAACAATACCCATTCTCACATTGTTAAGAGTTTAAAAATAAACAAAAATATTTCATAATATTTATTTTGTTTTTGCAGAATGTGTATACTGAGAAATTAATAAATGTGTAAATGTGTAATACACTGTCAGTGTAAAAGAAAAGTTTATATTAGAAAATGCTGTTATGACAAAAGTCTAATGTATTCAAATAAATGAGCATTTTAAGTGTAATAATAATAAATATGATGAATACATTTTGTTCATCATCGCATTGTTTTTTGTTTGTCACAAAAGTAGTAATAAAAGTAATAGTAATAGTAATAGTGAGTAATAAAAGTTGTTTATCCCAAAGCGTTATTCCCGTATATAATTATTACGCATGAAAAACTGTGAACGGAAAGAAAAAAGGGAATGCACTATCATCATGTGTATGATGATAGTGGGCATAGTGTATCTGTGTATATGTAAAAGAAAAATGAGAGATGTGAAATTCGATCTTTTTGCTGATGAATGCCGCGAAGGATCAGACCATTGTCACAATCAATTACTATTATTGATCAGTGACGCAATCGACCATTGGGCATTGAAAAGGGGCACTCACCATGGGGGGGTTCAAATAGTATGGAATTGAGTTCACAGGTGACGCAGCTATAGTCCATTCTGTGAATAACTAGTACATAACTAGCAGTATATGAATAATAGTATGCACTATACTCTATTATTATACATACACACAATTTCCATATAGAGTTTACATTAATAATAAATTATCAAATTACACGAAATAAATATCATTAATTTCACTAGATAACTAGTTATATGTACTTATAACTAGTTATATGTATTTATTTGAATCAACTATTATAAAGTATACAACAAAAAAATCAAATAAAAACGAGGAAAGTGTATTATTGGCATATGTACTAATAATAGACAAAGAATTGAGTTCATCACAATATGCTAAAAATAAATATAAACTCACATAGTATATTCATAGTATATTCGTTATGTGATGGATGAGACTATGATAATAATTGCAATGTTTTATGGGCTCACATCAAACAAATGTCTCAAATCTTAAAAATAACAAAATTTACTATAAATATAAGAAAATAATAAAAATGCATTTTTTCCTTTTTTATACAATTAAAGTTAACGCATGATATTTATTTTTTATTTATTAATTAATGTTATAAATGAATATGAATGAATTATGTTAAAATGTATAAATTTTCATTCATGTAAAATGTAAAATATTAATATGAATATTTTAATATGAAAAATTTAAGTGAAATTTAAGTGAAAATAAAAAGCATTTAACAATGGTTTAACATGAAAATGTTATTAATCAGTTTTTGAGGAAATGCATGACTCTGCATATCGCAGTGTATCTTTTCACATGAATCGGTAAATATTTTTCTATGTTTAAAAGAGGGACACAATATTATCAATACATAGTCATTGGTTTCTTTTAAAAGAACTAACCAACTAGTACTAGTACACGTAGTAAACCAAGTAGTAACCTTGGGTTATGGTCCCAAAAATAGCAATCAGAGGATCGGAGAATTCGGGGTTAGGTTATATAGCATTTGTTATATTGTAATAGCCATAGGAAACTGAAACTAAATGCAAATATTTCTCATTTGGCCATTAACTTAACTTAACTACTATTAAAAGAAAGAATTTTGTCATTCTTTTATATTTGTACCTTAAAACTAGTCAATGTCGTGAACCATGTCTATTGGAGGCAAACACCTGCTCACATAATATATACTAAAAGCAGTACTGAGCAATAAAAGTCCAATTGAAAAGCACTTATAATTGCCTGACCCTAATCAACATTAATTGCCATATGGCCATTGACACTATCAATAATACTAATATTGAATTTACAAAATATTCCATTTTTAAAATATACTATCATAGGAGAAAAAGTACATTTGGAACTTACCATTGGATTCACACATTATCGTTTCGGCACCCGTTTTGATGACGTTTTATGGCGGTTTTTACCCGCTCTTTACACACAAATGAATTAACAAATAAAATGATGAATAAAACAAAATGCGTTTTAATACTTTTAACAATACTTTAATGTCTTAAATTAGACCTTTGGACTCTTTCGTATCATTCAATTGCGATAAATATATTTTAAAAAATTCCTTTACATATATATTTAGATATTTAAACGTATTAATAAATAATTCACAAAAACAAAGACTTCAAAATATACTTAATTTATATAAATGCGTGTTAATAATGTTGAAATGAAAATTAATAGAAATTATTAAAAAGACATGAAAACTAAAAATACTAATGGGGTTAGTAATACGGTATCTCCTAATACTTCAACACTCAGTTGAAATTTTGTAATTCTTTGAACTTTAAAGTGACACTTAAAACTTATGGCATTATGACTCAATAGTGATACGATCGATCACAATAAATCGTATACGATATTCAAAGTTTTGGAGAAAATATGAAAGATGTGTATATAAAGAATCTAAAAGAAGAACATGATAGTATTATTCATAACACATAAGCATAGATACATACGCATACACACTTGCTACACACACTAGTATGTGTACTTACTTAGGGGCATGTCTTTTAAAGCATGTTCCGCCCATTTTAGGGCAAAAATATTCAATTCAAATAAACCATTGGCTTAAAATTGAAATTATGGGACAGGAATTTATTTGCGCTGTGCGCGCACTATACTCACATTCATATACATATGTGTACATGCACTAGTACTAGTATATTTCCTTTTCATTCTTTTCATCTTAAGCCTTTGTCAAAGGCTTTGTCCATTCCTGACCTAACTGATCGAAAACTAACCCTAAATCACGAATACTACGCACTGAAATTACACGATATATTCACTAGCAATCAACTGACCACTTCTGGTAGTAGTACTGAGAAACGCACTAAACGCAACTGCCATATTCTCTCATATGACCCTTTCTCTGTATTTTCATTTCAAAAGCATGGCATACAATATAAATGTAGCATGGCAGTAGTACATGTACTAATGCTAGTTGAACTCTCATGTATACATTCCCACCAAAATCTTTCCTGAACTTTACAATTGCCAATGCCTTAAAATGTCAAACTATTCTGTGACTATGTCTTTTGCTCAGCTTTTGTAAAATTAATAAAAGATGTTATTCATGTGTTTGAATATTTTTAGTACGGAACTAGTACTGTATTCCGCTATTGAACAATATTGAAATAACTATACCAAAGGTTTCCATTCTTAGCTTTTCTTTTGAATATTTTTAAAATTTATCGTTTCTTTTAATACGTAATACTTTTTTATTTAAAATGATAATATTTTTGTTATTTATGTTTTTACGTAATTCTTATGCCGAAAAACGTTAAAAATATCCGTTTATTTTATTTTAAATTTTTATATTATTAAATAAAAACATTTCTGAAACATGATTATGTCGCAATTAATCATTTTCAATTAACATTCACTATAATTTAATTTAAATTCAATTTATTAAACATTTAATCATTATTTTATGCAATTATTATAACGAAATTTAATAATGACTAAAGTCTTATGTTTTATATAAACATTAAAATTTGATTTAATTATAAATTTATTTAATTATTTATTTTCATATAATTATTAGCGTTATATAATATTTGTTATAATATATTATATTTTATTTTATGTTAAATTTGTTTATTTTATATTTTCGAAATGACAGTATATTTAACGCCATTATATCTAAAAAATAAAATTTCATATTTATTAATAACATTTAATGCTTAAAAATTTGAATTAATTATTTGTGTATAATCATTAAATTTCAGCTTTGAATGTTCTAGAATTTTAATCAAATATTGAAAGTAATACTTAAATATTAATATTATTTATATTAATATTATTAATATTATTTATATTACAGTTCTTTAATAATCTCTAAGGCCCCATTTGCAAATGAATTAAGTAATGCATTCATTCGTAATTAGTGTATATACCTTCAGTTTTGATAATGCATTAATAGATTTATGTGAAATATCACTTTAGAAATAGTTAAATGACTATGGAATAATACATATTTAATAACGTATTTTTAATACATTATTATGTACCTTAAAACAGTACCGTTTTTAAGTAAATTTTTAATTAAAATTTTCATAAAAATTGAGATTTTCAGACGATGATTACCGACGAATATATGTATATAAACCTAAGAGTTTATTTAAGGGATAAACGATTGTTATTTTTGAGCATTAATTTTTTAAATGTTTAAAAAGTTTTTATTATATTTTATTAAAAATAATTTAAATTAAATAAATTTATTATTCTATGAAATAGAATCACATTTCTTTATAATTTCATAAAATACACGAAAAGCATTATAAAAGAAAAAGTGATGTGAGCAGTACTTTTTCCTTATAAAGGAGACGTTTCTATGTTTACTATGCTGAAAAATATTAATTTTTAATTAAATGCTAATTTTATTATAAAATACCAATATTTTTACTCTTTTTATCACTTAAATTTTCGTAATTTCAGAATTAAATTTTAATAATTTTAACGGACCATAAATGATGCACACACTTCAATTTTCTATTGAAAATTTTAAAGCATATTTTTTAAAAATTTGTATAAATAATAAGCATTGTATTTTTTATAAATAAGCATTTTATAAAATTTTATGCAATAAAAATTAAATTATTTTAAAAATTTTGATAAAAAAAGTTGTGAACAGCATAGTGAAATTATGGAAATAATGCAATTATTTAAAAATTAAAATATTTTTCTATAAACATTAAAAATAATTTTTATTAACAAATTGTTAGGTTGAAATTATTAAATAATTAAATGCATATTTATAAATTTAATATTAATTTAGAGTATTATACAGGATGAGTATTATACTTATACCACTTGTGGGTCCTCCTTTGAAAAGTTCACTAACTTCATATATAGTGCTTTATGTAGTAAATAATTTAAAATTATATTAAATTCGGTAACTTTATGGTCATAATTGACGTAACATTATTGTCTTAACCTATAAACGAGTAGACCTAACCTAAGTTACGACTTTAAACTAAACTTGTCTATAGATGAACAAAGAATAATAATTATATACATAAATTACGTTTATAATATATTTTATTTATTTCTATACACGTGTGTCAGGTTAGGTTAGGTCTACGATTTTGATGATTAGATAAAAAATATAAAGTGTAACTGCAATAATAAACATGGTTAGGTTAATCTGTAGGGTTTGTGCTCTTTGATTTGCAATTTACAATATCAATATATAAAAGTAATTTATGTATGTAATTAATTATTTTCCTGTGTTCTATAGAGAAGGTTTAGTAAAGTTATATCTATTTATTATTCAATAGTTATTAAAAAAATTAATTAATTAAAAATAAACAATAAATTGCGTCCAAAATTATTCTTTAAAAATTCGACAGAACTTAAGTATTAATCTAATATAAAAGTAATATAACTCTTACTTTGAGTAATGTATGGGAAGTAAAAACGGACAGTCGACAGCCATTTTAGGGATGTACACAAATTACGTTACACATGTTATATGTTATTTCATTTTTTGATCCAGCCATAGTATACCAGTAGATTCAACCTAACCCAACTTAATATAAAGAAATAATATAAAAATAAATAAAATATAAAAAAAAATTAATTTTTAAATTTAACATTTACCATATAACATTTTAGTATAGAATATTTTGAGACATGCGCATTTTTGGTGATCTTTAGTTCTCATATCGCCTAAACATATCTATTAATGAGTTATCCATAAAAGACATATTTTAATATATAGATGGTCCTTATAATTTTAATTAATAATTAAAATTAATTAATAATAAATCACATAAAAATGCACAAAAATGCAAATTTTATATAAAAAACTAATAAAAATCACAAAAAAGCACTTTAGTGAAAAAAAAGCAGAAAAAAGCATTTTGGTCTAAAAAAGAAAAAAAAGCACTTTTATTTTGCTTTAATTGGTTGTTTTTTATAGATATGGACACATCTACTTATTTTTAAGATATTCTTTAAAAAATAAAAAAAGCAGTTTTTGACACTCTATTGATTACACATCAATAATTTTTGAATTACAAAACTAATTAATTTCAATTATAATTTAATCTCTAAATTCAAAAATTAAAATAAATTAATATTTGTAGAAAATGTATATACAAATATTATGAGCATATTTAATTACCTAAAAATGATACATTTTACATAATTTTTTCAAAATATTTGTGACATTTTCATAAAAATTGAGATTTTCTGCCAATAATTACGGCTGAACCAATGGACATAGACAAATACAGTCGAACTTCGCTTTGTGAATGGATCATATGCTCATAAAATATGTTTTATTCTAAAATTAGTCAAATATGATCTTTAGATGAAGATTTGGGTGTTCGGACTTTGTCCGGTCAGAATTCGGGTGTCATGTATTGGGTCAGTCGAATCGACATGTTCGAGTTAAGTTTAAGTTAAAGTGGTCAGTTACCAGAACAATAACTTCAATAGTCAGTATTAGTGGTAGTCATACTCATATATCTAGGGTATTCGCTACATGGTGACTTTTAGATTTTTATAAATTAGAATAAATAAAAAAATTCAATTTTTAAAATTTTAAAATTATAACATGATTAATTTTTGAAACTTTTTATAATTAAAAGTTTCTAATTATTCATGAATATTTTGATAAAAATATTTTAATTATATCTATAACATTTCTCAATATAATAGGGATATTAATTTTGTACAATTCATTTGGACACTGTGTATTAATAAATGCAGTTATAATTAAGGTTATATAATCAGCTTTTTTATATTTTAATAATTTTATATTTAAATTATTGCATGACTATAGTTTCATATATGTTTATACGGAGTAATATTTGACATTCATAAGTGACAAACGAATATTTAGTAATAATTAGTTAATGATTTTGTTAATTTAATTGATTTTCATTCACAATAAATTTTAGGGATCATATAAGAAACTCATTAAATTTACAAAAATAAAAAGTAAATTAATAATTATAAACGTAATAAATATTAAACACATTTTAACAGTTTATTAATAATAACTGTCAAAAGGTGATAATAATATATGTTTTTTATAATTTAATTGTAATAAATATTAAATAAAAGTATTGATTATTTTCAAATAATATGCTTCAAAAATGAGCGCCCGTGTGATGTGTGTCGTTATCTGACAGCATTAAATGCAAGTTTCATAGTTATTATAGTATACTAGCATACTACAGTACTAGTTGTTTTTGAAGCAAAAGTACCGTTGTTACAAAAAAAAGGACCGGTTGTCCAAAAGCAGGGGGAAAAGGGGAATAGAAAATAGAGAAAAGCGATTCTAAATAAGCATATAGCATAGAGTTAGATTTACTAATACTAGCATACTAATACTAGTATTGAAAACACTGATAAGTTGAGGAGAGGGGTTTTGGAGTGGGGTAAAGCAATATTAAATGGCAGACTATGCACGTACTATGCTCAATGTATTATAAATGAAAGACATGTGAGGAGAATGCGCGTGCAGTACATAGCACATTCATGAGATAGTCTGCATTGGGCCTGAAAGGGCACTAGTGAACACTAGTGAACATTTCAAATATTATTATTATTATTTTAATACAATTGCGTTTTCAACAACAATGCAATGACCGGTATTGCATGAATGCAGCTGTATATTGGACATCGGAGAGTGCATAAGAACAATGAGTTTAGCTCTCAGGCTATGTGCACTTATACTACTCTATAACTGGACACTACTATTTTACTTGAAAAAGGATCATTTCATATCAATGGCGTATTTCATAATGCTAGTATATATTAAATATAATATATATGTATATATAAATATATATTGAAAAGTATTTGGGAATAACACTGTGCTGTTATTATTGATTTTCTCTAATAAATGTGCTGATTCAGAGCTTATGGCAAAACTAGTGACATGCACTATTGAAAGTTGTTTTTTATTTCGATAGACTTACATCTCATCCAAAAAATAATTAATCGGACTCTTTCTAAACATGCTTTTGATTTCGATTTAATTTAATTGAAATAAAAGTATATATTTATTTGCAATTTACTCACTGTATACAGTTCTAATAAAATTAATTAAATAAAAAATTCTCTTTTTTCGTAACTCAATAATTATCTTATTTTTTTGTTATAAACGTTTACATTAAATCACATTTTCTGACATATATTACTATATATTACTATAATGTATACTATTATCATCTCTCATAAACAGTTCATAACTAATATATGGATTATCATCATAGAGGCGGCATTAGAATCTATCAGTTACAATGCTCCTTTAACCATTTATAATACTATCTATGGAAATGGTAGTGCTAAAGTGCCGTTACATAATATATATATATACATTAGTACACTATACTAGTACTTGTACTATAGTCATAAATTGCTTTTTTGCAAAAATAAAAAAGCGTCGCATCATTTTTGATTTATGTACTTTCACCCAACTATTGGCTAATGCTTCGGTACTGCCGCTGAAGTCCGTGACTATCATCGTGTCATAGTATAGCTATAGTATAGCTATTTAAGTGAACATAACACTACACCCATACTAAAGTAACTGCAGACATGAAATATACATCGACATTTATCTTTTTTATGTAATATGTATGTATACTATATATGTATACTATATTCATATATACATATATACAAAGTGTGCATATATGCGTGTGTTGCATTTTCTGAACACATTCTCTAATACATCATCAGCTCAATCAATATTAATAAAGTAAAAAACGCTTTTAAAATGCGCGAAAATATTCTCAAAAAATCAACATTTTCATCATTAATTCTTTGATTTATATTCATATTTAAAACATTTCCATTCATTTATATTTTAATTCAATGATTTTATATTTTATATTTATTATTTTCAAAATGAATGAATCATTACGAAATACTCTCACAATATAATGCCCCCATTTATTGATCATATTCAATGCGCGCACTTTCATTGGATATTACACATTAATACTGAAATTCCATCCTCTTTTTTAAGACCAATAATAAAGCATAATTTTAAATATTATTTTTCATTAATAAAAATTTTATCGATAAAATTCTTATATTAAAATTCTTATTTTATTCCGACGATATTTTAATTCACGATTTTATATATACATTAAAATTTTATATATACACTAAAACCTCTGCAATTTGAGAAATACAGAGTGATCCTCCTCATGGCGGAAAATGTCTAAATGATGATATTTTTCCGATAATTATATTATTAACTATTTTATAATACTCATTCTTAAGATATGTAAATTATTATAATAAATAATTAATATATCCTAAGAATATATGAATTAACTGCAAATTATTATATTTAATTCATATCATTCTTTATATTAAATATTTTGTAAATGTATTTTTAATAATGAATTTTCTATAAAATTAATATTTTATTATACATAATACATACAAT
>JAQIXB010001426.1:0-10828 GCA_034697405.1 Mesoplophora pulchra
TGTAAGTAATTAATAAATATATTTTTTTAATTTTAAATTTTAAAATTTAAAATTTTTATAAATTTTGATAATCATCATGTTTATAGATTAAATGTATCAATGAATATATAAATCATATCATAATAAATATTTGATAATTATAAATTAATATTTAAATTAAATATATTAATAGTATAAAATCAGATCGCTTTTTTATTACATTAATATAACATAATTTAAGTTAACTCATATCAACTTTAATTTAATTTAATATAACTAATATAATATCTACATTTAGTGTCAGGATGTGAATAGGCTAAATGGGAGTGAATTAAAATGTAATTTTGTGAAATTATCGCCGTTTTGTGACGATGATGATGAACTCTTTCATTATATTGAATTTACATACTGTATTCTGAGCTCAGAATTGTTCAGTTCATTTATATTAATCTTTTGGTTAATCATAATCTTCATCGGTTTGGGAGTGACGGCTGAGGATTTGTGAGTCATCCTAATAACATAATAACATACCGTGCGATTTATTTTATTTTTGTAATGATGCAGTATATTTGTGCGTTTGAGTCTCACCTGTAAATTATAATATAAATAAATACATATGTATATTGTATTACACGCTTCATTATTACAAATTTATAATAAAAAACACTGTAAAATATTTTTGCGATTAAAGCCTTTATATGTAAAATTCCCAAAATTTTTAAAATTTCCCGATATAACAATTGATTTTTGATGCTTATATTTTAAAAACGGTATTTATTTCTGCCTAAAATTTGCCTGCTTAAATAAGTACTAATTTTAAATAAAATAAATAATAATTTTATATTAAAGCATTTATTTATATTTATAGCCTATGCCCGGCATTATTAATAATTACGCGATCATTAAAAATATCGGATAACATTGCAGTATGTATATAGATTAATATATAATCATATATTAATTTATTAATTATTATATTAATTAAAAATAACAAAAAAAATTAAATTAAAAAACTTTATTTATTATAAAAATTAAATTGAATTAATTTTAGCATTAATTTAAATAAAAGGGTGTCACATTATTGGCTTTTGGTAACGGTGCGCCGAATATATTTTCGGCCATAGCTGCGATAAGGCATGGTCAACCGGAACTTATAATCGGAGAATCTTTCGGTAAATTTCTATTTAATATATACTTTAATTTTTTAATAATGATTTATTTTTTTAATAAATATTATTAAAAAAATAAAGTAAAGTTTTAAATATATTTTTATGATGATAAAATTAATCATATGAATATATATCATATGAATAATACATATGTATTATTAAATTGAAATAATAATTGGGAAATAAATTAAAACATCATAATTTTATAGTATACTCATATATTACTCATATTACTATTTCAAAATAATGGAAATTATATTATTATATTTGTAAATAAATGGGTACAGATAATAGCGAAATAATTAACAATAAAAGAATATTACGGTTAAACCATTGTTTTATATGATTAATTAATATAAAATAAAATTAAAAATTAAATATTAAATATTATAATATTTACATTTAATAATTAATAAAATAATGATTATGAATTTATGCTTTGTAAATATACTTTTTAAGTCATTTTATTTTTGCACAGTTCTTATAGCGTGAGGTGAAAATCATTTTGTCTTTAATTTTTAATCTTTAATGGAAATAATTAAATGGAAAATATAACAATAAAAAGAGTTAATTATAATTTGAGATAAAAATACTTTTTTTATCATATGAGTACTATTCCATAGTGAGACGATATTGGTTATAATTAAATATATTTTTAATTAAATAATATTTATTTAAAACATGACAATAATTATTACATAATTTCATAGGTTAAATATATAGAAACAGTATACTGTGTTTTATTTAAGAATTTATTGACATTATATTGTAGTTAATTTGAACTAAAAATGTTTCTTAAAATACAGAAATGCATAGTATATGTATAACAAAAGTTTATAAAAGTTTACTAATGCATTACAATGAAAACTTTATTTTATGCCATTCGTGTATTTTAATACGAATATGGTATACGAATGGTCGCGTTTACAGCATCCACAATAAAATACACGAATGGTATAAATTGAAGTTTTTAGTGTAAATACTGAAATATGACATATAAAGGAAAATGTTCATACACACACTTTTTACTAATGTCCCACCATATAACTCTGTCTTATACCATGAGATAAAATAATAATAATATTTTTAAAAATAAAAGTCATATCACTTTTTTACAGTGAAAGTTGAATTTAGTGTCATCATTGTATTTTAATACTAATATAATATATGATGACATGCTCAGGATTAAACAATTGTGCTATTGATATTCATTACCCATGATAAAATACACTTTTTGGACTAAATTCAACTTTCACTGTATGTCTAAACAATTAAATGAACATATACATGTATGTAATACATGAGAATAAACTAAAGTTAACTAAAAAGAGTGTCCATATTAAGGTGCGAGTATTTTTGTGACGACATTTATCGCGGGATCCATTTTCGTATATACGAATTTCACGGTAATGATTCGTCCGTTGTGTCGGGACATAGTGTTTTTCATGATCGCGACGTCCTTAGCATGGTTTATATTCTATAATGGCGGCATTCAATTAACACATTCAATCAGTTAGTTTTATAGTTACTTTTATAGTTAATAATTAATAAATAAATGACAGTAAAAGCTCTGATAAACTCTTAGAGTAAAGTTTATTACTTATTTTTAAATAATTAATACAATAATTAATTGAGAATTAAATATATAATAAATAAATTTAATAATTTATTTTTTATATTTTAATTGAATTATCCCTTTAACTATAATAATGAGATTTTACTGTTATTATAATTTATTATATTAAACATTAATTAACATAAAATTTTAATTTTAATTTAATTTTATTTTTATTTCAGCTTTTGTTAGTGTTTATGTGATATACATTTTGGTAGTCATTGGTTCAGGAATAATTTACGCAAAATATTTATCGAAAAATAAAAATAAAAAAATTACTAAATCCAAATCAAAAGCCATGTCAATTGATGATGGTATAATAGCATTTACTAAAACATTATTTAATATTATAATAATGATTATAATTTTTTAAAATTTAATTTAATTTAAATTTAGTAAAAGAAAAAACACGCTCAAAAGAGAATGTTAATAAATATGTTCATAAATTCACACCGCGAAAAGATGGTAATAGTATTTGATTGCACTATGATCAAAGATATAAATATAAATGTACAGTAATACCTCTATAAGATATCGACTTTTGGAACACATTATGTCTGCTTTAAAAGGTTATTGTCTTTCAGAGGTTAAACTGTATATGACTGTGTACATACTAAAAGTATTGTAATGTTTAAGATTAGATTATGCAAAATTTAAACATGTATTATATGAAAGAAAAACAACATGCAAAAATTATCTTACATATTGTTAATACACTGTAAAACAATGATATTATCTTATATCTTTGATTATATGTTAAACACGGTGATCAATTAATATGATATGATTAAAGATTTTAAAAATTATTAATTAATTAATATTATAAATTCATTTATAATAAAATAATAGGAAAGGAAAAGATACCGCATATTAACAAATACATGCCGAATAAAATGCCAAAAGTGAGACCCAAAAGATCATTATCTCTACCGAATGATGACGACGGTTTTGTGACACAACGTACGTACATTACAGTGAACGAAACACTCCAAAACAAAGAATTGCATTTTAATAGAGATATGCGTGTATTACGATACTTTAACATACAAAAAATAGGATGCACATCTCTATTCATATTCAGACAATTATTTGTTTTGAGATTTACTTTTCTCTGTAATTATTATCAGAATCACAAATTTTGACACATATTTGTTTATAATAATACACTATAAATAAAAACATACAATTGTTTTGAAAAATGTGTCAAAATTCATGATTTTTATAATATTATATATCTTAAAAACTGCATATTAACTAACATAAGTTATGATGACAGTAGTGTCACATTGTGATACATAAATATAACATTTTTATTAATACATATTTATTAAATGTAAATATAATTACAAATAAATACATATATATGTTAAAATAATTGTGCATTAATTTAGAGCTGAGAGGTTTCAGTCGTTCCAGCAGCAGGTTAAATAATAACGCAAAAGATGCATCATCAACAGATGTTCGGTATCCCTATCATCATCACGGTCATAATGCCATTTACAGTTTTGCGAATGCTGAATTCTCACGATGTAAGTATATTTCATAGTATATTTCTTTGTATATTTCTGATCTTATATCGTGAGTAAATGTACTTTGATATTAAAGATACTTTCGTTGATTAATCTTATAGTACAATAAGGGAAAGAATCGAAGGCCTAAATTGTAAGTGAATTTGTGCACAAATTATTCACAATTAAATATATGATATAAACAAACGCAGATTTATCTACAATTTTGACCTTTGGCTATTTTTTCTGACTTAAAATATCATATATCTATAAATAAATATTAATAATAAAAATATTAAAAATATAAAAAGTTATTTTAACTAAGGTTATATTAGACTCTTTGCATTGAATTGTTCATTTATCACACTTTTTAAGTTCGGTCTTATATATTAGTAAAAATTGTAATTTTATATTAACATGTTAGTTAAACTAGCTTAAAAGTTTATTTAGTTTATTTAGGTTAGGTTATATCAGGTTAGGTTTGGTTAGGTTAGAAATATGTCTATTTATTAATGTGAGCATTTTTCAAAATTTAATATATTTTTGTATTTTATATTTTATGTTTTATATTCATTCTGAATTTAGTGATAAATTAAAATTGAAAAATGTTTTTAATTTTGAAAAATGTTAAATTTTATAAAAAATAAAATTAAAATTAAATTAAATATTTTTTTTATTAAATTAAAGATGAATTGAATCATGACATTCCAACGGATGATGATCAAAATGAAAGTGAAAGTGATTCTGATGCTTCAGTATCATCAGAGACTCAAATTAATGAAAAGGATTATAATAATCCCATGGATTATTCTAATAATAATGACGTCAAAATTCAAATAAAAAATAATCATAATCTTAATAAAGGCAAAAAATTTAAAAACAGTAATGTTGTTATTAATGGTGATATTATTAAAAATAAAAATAATAATAATAAAAAATTATCATTAATGAAAAAATTAAACTTTAATTTTAATTCAAAACATTGGAATAAAAAAGTAATCATATCACAATTTCGTGAATCTTTAATACATTTATCACCTGTGGATTATCGCTCATGGAAAATATACCCATGGTATAAGAAAGTTTTCGAAATTGCAAAAGTATACTCATCATATGCTAGTATATTATTTGCTATTTTATTGTTTATTATTTTTTAGGCACCGATGTATTTCCTATTAATTATTAGTGTACCTGTGGTGGATGAGGAAAGTAAAAGAAGTAACTGGTGTCAGATACTAAATATCGCGCATATTATCATTTCACCTCAAACTATACTTTTCATGACACAATGTAATTAATTACATATCATATGACAAAATCATAAGCAATTTATTTGTATTGACATATCATTGTCAAATCAAAGAATTTACAATTTAATTTATGATTAAATTTTAATATGAATTTTACTTTTTTTTCAGTATCGAATGACAATAATTTATACCACGAATTGATAGTGTTATGTGTGTCTATGGTAATAGCGGTGATGGTATTTTTCAGCTCAAACCATGATTCGCCCCCGAATTATCACCGCGTCTTTGGGTATTTAGGCTTTGGTGTCTCTGTCGTATGGATCTATGCTTTGGCCAATGAAGTCGTGGATTTACTTAAAACCATAGGCATCATACTTAACTTAAGTAACATTATATTGGGATTAACACTATTAGCGTGGGGTAATAGCATCGGAGGTAAATACATTACTAATATTACAATCATTAAATATAATTTAAAGTATAATTTGCAATTTAATACATTATTTATATAAAATAATGTATTTTAATAGAGTTTTACCTCACTTTTTAGACACGGTCTTATAGCACAGGGTGAACACCTTTAAATATGTATTATGTAACAGTATATATTACTATTCAATTGCAAAATATACAGATTAAATTACAATATTTGATTGTAATACTATTCACTAATACTTTACTATTATTTTGTTTATTATATTTCATTTATTTATTTTTATAAAATATAATAATAATATACTTTTAAATAATTTATGAATGAATGTGTAAAATGTGTAAAAATATACTGATTAAGTGTTTGTGTGTAATTAAATGGATATTTATTTTTGTTATTTATATATAATATGTTTAAATTTTTTATTATTTATTTATATAATACTAATTCATTGAATATTTTTATTAATAAAAGAAAATTTATTCCTAAATTTATATTAATTTTTAATTAAATATTAAAATAAATAGATTTTGTGGCGAATTTGAGTATGACACGTCAGGGATTTCCACGGATGAGCATTTCTGCATGTTTCGGTGGCCCCATTATGAGTTAGTTTATCTTAGTTAATCTTATGTTAAATTAAATTAAATTTTAATAAAAAATATATTTTTGAAAATCCTTTTTTTAGATATTCTTTTGGGCATAGGATTACCATACACAGTGTTAATCAGCAGCACGGGAAAAACAGTTTCTGTATGTCTTTAGATAAATAATTAATATTTAAATAATTTTAATTAAATAATTAATTTTTCAGTTAAAATATTCAAAAATGATAACATTGTTATACGCGACAATATCATTGAGTTTAGTGTCGACTCTCATTATAATGGTGATCAATGGTTTCAAAGCCCGTAAATGGCACGGAATATATCTCTTAACATTATTCATTATTTTCATAATATTGGCGTGTCTCATGGAATCACACGTCATTTAATACATTCAATATTTTAATTACACTTTTGCCTCACTTTTCAGTACTTATATCTCGAGACATTTCAGTTTTCTGATGAAAAAACTTAAAGAAAAAGTATTATATACATTATTATTCGTATATTTGTGTTTTATAAGCACTATACTCAAAAGTGAGGTCATTGGGTAATTAAATGAGGTTTATAGTGCCATATGCTTATTATTATGTGCGCTTTATTTTTATTAATAAAAATACTCACCTCATGATATAAGCACAGGGTATGCACTAAAATAATAATAAAGTGATAATACACGTGTATACACACACATACATACACACATACACGTTCTCATTTATTTAACTTTTTAATGTATTACATATACCAAATTTTAAAAAATTTTAAGTGTACTTATATCTCGAGCTATAATTGTATATTTGTAATTTTTTGTCATTTATATCCTATGGCAATTTATCATCGAAACTATATAGCTATGAAATTGCATTAAAAGTGTAAATTTTTATTTCATTTATTTACAAATAATAATTAAAATAAATTTATAAAAATTTCATTATTTTACAAATTTAATAATATTAAATACATAATTTTTAATATTTTTATTATAAACTATAAATACCTATTGAACTTTTGACTCATCCTAAAATTGTGCTATTATCTGCGCATGATGCCTAATTCTGTTCGAATTATGACCTCACAAGCCAATATTAAGGCAAAAAGTCATAATAAAAATTTATTTATTAAATTTTTATTAATTTATTTTAATTTTAATTTGTAAATAAATGAAATAAAAATTTACACTTTTAATGCAATTGCATTGCTATTTAGTTTCGATGATAAATTGCCATGGGATAATATACTTATGATACAAAAAATGAAAAGAGATTATATCATTATACATATACTTTTTTAATATGCATGTTTTACAACATGAGTTAGGGTCACAGATATAAAATGCATTTGAATTCAGCCATGAATTTTATAGTTATCACGTGAATATGCAAATTCAGATGCATTTATACCTATGACCCTAACTCTCACTGTTAAACATTACACTATAAAATAAATTTATTTATAAATTATTAATAAAATAGAATTTTAATAATTTTTAATGAAATAATTTTTTTGTAATGATTTATGTAAATTGAGAATGAATGAAATGACATTTATTAATTTTATCGGAAATTTCTAAATAAATAATAAAAAAATAAATAAATTATTTATGAATATAAATCTATGTGATTCTGTCATTGGAAATTATTTATTATAATTTTAAAATTTAGAAAAATAAAAAGTTCAATGGAAACGCATTAAACTATAAATTTCAAATTATTTTATTTTAATTATATAAAAAAATTTAGATATAAAATAAATTTACGAGTATTACAATTTAGTACTTTTTCACAGGCGTGAGATTAAAAAATTAATCCGAAACACGATTATTACGAATTGTAATGTCTGAGAATTGTAACAAAATTATTAATTTTACTATACCTTAGTACTTATAAAGTCAAATATTTGTGATAATTTTTTAGCCTTAAAATGTTTATATATGTATAAAATGTATAAATATTTATATTGTGATGTGTCATCTTTCATCCTCATCATGGTTTAAACTTTATTCTAATTTCAATCATAATGCAAATAATGAGATATGACATTGGCCTACACTCAGTCTACACGTGTAATCAATGTACACGTGGAAACACCGTATTTCACAAATTAATAGTAAAATATAATATTTTAAAAAATTAGTATCCAATGATTTAATTTTAAGTTTAACATTAGTCATAAAAGTACTAAAAATATACATAAATGATTTCTCATTAATTCACACTTTTACTTAAAACAAAGTATTTTAAAGTAAAAATTTAAAATTTATTTTCAATTTCATAGTATTCCTTTACTAAAAGGCTACCATTGTACCATGTATCACGTGTATTTTTTAATAATCATTGGGAAACCATTGTATTAATCATGAGTATAAACATTATTATCAATAAAAAATCACGTAAAAATTATAACTGTCTCTTTACACAATATTTTAATAAAAAAATTTAAATAATAATAATGAATAATAATGAATAATATTTATATTTATATATTATTTAAATATATGATAATATAAATGATAAAAGCTTTTGTTCACTATGGGGGATTTTCTTATTTCATTATTATGAACTTTGTATTTATAATAAAACATTACTATGCAATAGTATCATAGTATATATTTTAGTATTTTAAAATAATTTTACTATGATAATATTTTAAGCATTTTCAGCATTATTTTTAAAATTATTATAATAAATAATATAATGAATAAATTTTTAATTAAATTTAATATAAAATATTATTAAATAAAAATTTATAAATAATTATATATGCATATATGTAATTAAAAATTGTTATGTTCATATATGGTCAGTTTTATGTTAAATTAAAAGTAAAGTTTTAAAAAATTCTGCTGTCATTAACTATTAAATATTTTATTTTTAAAAAAATGTTAAATACATTTTTATATAAAGAAAATATATGATTATAAACTGCAAAAATAAGTACAATTAATAAAATTAGCTTAAGATATATTTTGCAATTAAATTAGGCAAAGATTTCGTTATGTCAATAGTGTTTTGCTATTAACTATCATGGTATAACTAAATACATGTATACTGTCATAGTATAACTATAATATTATTATATTATTTAATTGCAAAAATCTTTATGTTTATTCCATTAATAGTAATTATGTGTTAATAATATTGTCTCATATTACATAATATAATAGAATGATGATGATGATGATCATTATATCATGATATTATTAAATGAATAAAATGCACTTTAAATGTCATTTAAAAGAGTTTTGCAGTTAATATAATGGAAACAATGGTTTGGATTAACTAATAATAACTAAGTACTTATGCTGTAAATTGTTCATTAATAAATATTTATTCTTTTGTTTAATAACAATAATATTCACATAATGATAATGATTCATTTTATCAAAAATATAAACATATATTAATATATAGTTTTTTATGTACGCATTTAAGTCTATGAATATATGTATATATTATTATTAACACATACATTCATATGTAAATTAATTAATAATAATAAATATTCTTTTATATTATGTAATAATTTCTTTCATATTTTAATATAATAATATACATTGTAATTTATTATATAATAACTATAAGACAATTGAACAATATAATTATATTATTATTATTATTAAAAAATACCGCACAAATTGTATTGCACAAAACACTCAAAAATTATTTAATGTTTTCTGACAGCATATGTTCAATACTGAAAGTACAGTAAAACCTCTTTAAAAGAGAATCACTAATGAGCTCTTAAAGCATGAGGTTCTATAATTTCCAATGTTTTAAAATAATTGTAATGAAAATGAAAAACTAATTTTATACCCATGATTATAACATCCCCCCTTTACCCGTGCTATAATCTCTGTATAAAAATACTGTTAAATCAATATTTATTACTTTATTATGTATAATAATTTTTATTTAAATTCACATTAATTGTTTTTTAAAAGATATGTTTAGACACATTTCTTTTAAATTAAACACACTGTATATTGAGCGATAATAAATATCCTTAAAATTTATAATGATATTTGTACTTATGTCTAAAGTATAAATGAATTTTATCATAAAATAAATTATATTTTAATTGAAATATAAATTTTGAGACATTTTTTGTACATTTTATATAATGGATTATGATAAATGCAATAATGCTCATGAAATAATTACATATATTATATAATGATATTTTAAATTATATTTAATTTAATATTTAATTATATTAAAAAATTATATTTATCTTTCAATTATGAGATAATATTATAAAATATTTATT
>JAQIXB010001427.1:0-10824 GCA_034697405.1 Mesoplophora pulchra
ATAATCTTCTGACAATACATAGCCTGAGGGTGGTCAGGTCAGGCATGTGAGGAGGTCAACTACTCCATGACTACTCCAGGACTACTTCAAGCTTTGGGTGGTCAAAGAAAGCACGTGCCTTTACAAGACTTTTGTGAATTTGATGTGAAAGGAGGACCTAACGTCACGCCCACAGATGTGTCAAAAATTCAACATATTCACAGCATTGCACTTCACACTCATGGCCTTAGAATTTCGCGTATGCAAAAAGGAGCTAAATAATAATAGTAAATTACAGCGCAATTCACTATTATCCATAAATAAATAAATAGAATGCAACAAACATTTGGAGATAACATTTAACTATAATTAGTGAATCATTTTGTTTCCACTAGTAATAGTAAATTTACATTAGTGATATAAGAAAACAATATTTAGTTATAACCTGATAGAGACTCGAATAATATTGATACACATTTTTGTTGACATTTTTTCAGATAATTATTATATAATATAAATTACATTCTCAACTTTTTTATATGGCAAAAAGTTAATCGTTATGCAGACTATTACTATGGAAATTTATCTCATTCTTTATATATATATGTATATATATGGCGATGAGAAAATAAAAGAGAAAAGAGATTATATCTACAAATGTTTTATATATGTTTTATATATTATATATATATATTTCGTCTGAAGAAAGTACAATGTCCTAACAAATGCATTGAGTATGAACTCAGGGAAAAGATTATTTATAATAATAATAATTAAAATGATAATCATAATAATAATTAATAATATAATAATAATAATAATAATAATATAATAATTATAATGTAATCATAATAATAAAGGTAATAATAGTAATAATACTTAATAATTCCAAAAAATATAGTGAATTACTGTATTTTGATGGTGATATTTTGTCGATATGAAAATGCAATTCGAAAGGCGCTAAAATTGAGGAGCGTCTGTTACTTCATACGTAAATTCACACCAAAAATTATTGAATTAATATGCGCTTTATATAGAGGTTGTGGAGTGATACAGAGAGGGATGATAATATGATGCATCATTAGTAATTGTGGTGTGACCGGATGCTATGGGAGAAAGAGGTGGATAAGCACCATACTGCATCTCATATAGTTTCATTTCTGCCTGTTTACTTTCGCTCTGTGCTATTATACTTGAGATCGAAAATGGGTGATCTCGCGTCGTACTATAATGTGGATCAGCTTTTAACTGACCTGCTAGTATCATGCTCTGATGGTGCAGCACCCCCGATGCATCGCTCAATCCCCGCGACTGATGTGCTGACGCGTATAGACCCTGATGCATATGGTGATCCATTGATGAATGATGATGTGCCGATGGTTCCACTTTAGCACAATCCTGATCCAAAGCGCCACTCACATTGTGCCTATGATGATGGTCCATATGATGATGATGGTGATGATGATGATTGGAATACGGATCGTTTAAAGCACCATTCATAGCGTTGGGACTGTTACCGCCATTACCCCCCTGATTGTGATGAGCGTTATTCTCTCCGCCGCTTTTACCATTACTGCTGCCGATTGATCCATGGCTGTTGCTGCTGCCGTTTGATGATGTGCTGTTCTTTTGTGACTGTCGAATCGCCTCTTTCTTTTCGCATTTAAAGCGCTTCTGACGCCGTAAATAACAACCATTTTCAAACATATTTCCAGAATCGGGGTGAAGTGTCCAAAAGCTGCCTTTCCCCGGTTTATCGGGAGTCCGTGGAACTTTTAGAAAACAGTCATTGAAACTAAGGGAATGTCGGATTGAATTTTGCCATCGCTGTTGATTTTGCCGATAGTATGGGAAAAGATCCATAATAAACTGGTAAATTTCACTCAAAGTTAACATTTTTGAGGGGCAATTTTGTATGGCCATAGTTATGAGACTAATGTATGAATACGGGGGTTTCGCGTGAGTGTAGCTTCGTCTATAGGTTTTATCGGCGCGCGCCCGTTGTAGTAAAGCACTCGCACCCGCGCTTATTCCCGACGGATCCGAAGATGCTGAAGACGTGTAATCTCTATTGGTCACGATAGCACCGTTTATTGAATTAAGAGAGGTCATGGACCCCATGTACGATGGCGATGTCATTCCCGTGCCATGAGAGTTAAGAGAGTTCATTGATGACAGTGGTGTGACGGTACTTCCAGCGGCAGGCGACATACAGGGACCGGAGGGACCGGCACCACCGGAACTTGGAATTCCCGACATACCTGTGGCTGTTGGCGCTGTCACATTTGAACCCATCGGTACTGTCGTCGGTGTCATCATATTCGAATGAGTAAATGACTGATGCTGTGATGAATATCCCGTCATGTTCATAGTTGACATGGAATAAGACATCGATGGGCTCATTGAAGAGCTCATATTTGTGTAATTAAGTGTCGAACTCATAGAGTTTGAAGAATCCACATACGATTTATGTGTTAACATGTTTCAGTACTAAATGTTTACTGTCACTGTTCCTCCACTGAAGCTTTAGGGTGTCAGAAACTTTTAGACACTCCTCTACGATTCGATCATTGTGCTCACCATTAGTATAGCAAAGCCCGGAATTTTACTATATTATGGTAAATTAAATTTAGAAATATCTCTTTTTAATTCTTATCTCAAATTTACTTCTCAATTTTACTGTAACTTTTATATATTTATATATTGTTTCATTATTAATGAATAATTTTATTAAATACTTTAAAAGTTAATTTAAAAAAGTTAATTTAAAAAATATAAATATTTATATATTTCATACAAAATCTGACGAATAATTTTTATTTAATTTTAGAGCTTAATATTTTATATAAAAAATTACTTTTGATAATTATTTTATTAAATAAAGTTTAATCATAGGTGTATTTTATAAGTTTTAAGAATATTTCTGAGAAATTTCCTTTTAAAGTGCAGTGAAACGAATGCTCTGTTCTTTTCGAGGGTGTGCTTTAAGCGTAAAGAGGGAGGAGATTATGGGGAATATTATTATTGCTGAGCACTTCCATCGTAAAGGAAATTCGAAGGGAATAAAAAAGAGAAAATATAAATGAAATATGTATGTACATACGTATCGAATATATACTAGTGTATATACTAGTGTATATATATACTTATATATTAATATATCTGTATATATATTCAATACAATTCGTTAATGTAAATGCGAAAATCATCATCTATAGTGTAATACTTTTTATTTAACACAATTGGAATAACTAAAACCAAACATTTATATACATTACATGTAATATACTTTTATACTTTTGCTATTACAGTAGTATTTGTTATAAGATCATTCATTGTAATAATTCATGTCATAATAAAGTTATATTTTGAAAATTTTCAAATCGGTTTTATCATCTTATTAATTGTTGCTATGGGATGCGACGATTAAAATAATAACTTAAATATAACCATAGTTTTAATATACATTATTATTTACATTATAAAATTTCTTATGAAATAATGTCAAAATTTCTTTTTGAAATACTATTATTTAATATTTTTTATTAATATTTTTATTAAAATATTTTTCAATAAATTATATAGTATTAATATAATAAATTGCTAGTAGATTCAAAATCAAAGTATATGCTATTATATTCCAAATACTAGCTTTTCATGATAAAGAATAGACATATGATTGTTTTTTCGGAAAAATTCTGCTGACACTTTTGACCAAACATTTGATGATATGAATAAGAGTTATACTATGGGCTAAATTAAGAATTTGTGATAAACAATTTATGAGACAAATATTCTTCCACTGCTTTGTCACAAATTAACTAGTATATACTAGAAAATATTGCCTTCAAAACACGACACGCCAAATGTACTCTTATCAGTTGTTGTCACTTTGAAATGGCGTCCCTTTCCCTTTTTCAATTGATATATTCATAAACTGCATATATATATGTATATATATATATATATTTCATTCTTTAGAATTATCTTAATTTTCTTATCACAATCTTCGGTTATACTTTGGACAATGCTGTGTTTTGGCCTGAAATACATGAACATTGAGCACTATCATCAGACCATATCAGTATTAACTTTATACAAAAGTATGATAATGCCCGATTCACGAGGAATGTACATGCGGTATCACAGCAAATAATATTCAAACCTTAAAAGTGTGAAGTGTAACCTTAGGTTATATTATTATCCGCTGTCATATTTTTCAGCGACAAATTATGACTCTCAATGGTGATATAAGGCCATCAAACCTATGCTAGTACCTATGCTAGTATTTTTATATGTTTTTTATATTCTCATATCAGTTATTATTCACATTTTTTCCTTCACAAATGAGCATAACATATATTAATATATTGTTTCCATTGAAATAATAGATATATATTTATTATTATATATATGTTCATGTACCAGAGGTTAGAATATCTAATTTTACCTTTACATTTACAACATTTTACTGATAAAGAAATATGCGCTCTCAAATGTAATGCTATAATATCAGTCACTATGAGTCACTGACATGAATGACTTTTCTTTTGTCTCATGAATGTCTTTTTCTCACTCTGCACCTGTGTTAAAACTCTGTTATTTCTTATGACCATAGTACATTTCTCTATTCGATTCTCCCCATTGTTGTATTGGAGAATCTCAATTCGAGTTTTAGCATTGAGCTACTAAATGCACTAAGTACTAAATGCGACAAATTGGACAGCAGCAGCATGCATCTAATAGCGCGGTCTTCGGTCTGCCATCAAAAGCCGACACTGCGGGAGGTCCGCACATTGCGCCTTTTGAATCATTACGAATACACATCCCTAAACTCATGTCAAAAGTAATTTAAAATAATCCTCTGTCATTAAAACTTATTTTGCCATGTCTATTAATCAACTAAAATCTTTACTTTTTCTTTAAATTATATGTTCGCATATAAACAAACTATACTTTTAGTAAATATCAACTTAATTTATTCGCTCATGTCTTTGTTTTATAATATTCAAATTCATTCTCAATTCTCATTTAAAGATAAAAACGCACTTTTCAGACGCAAAAATGGAGTAAAATACTGCACGTGTATTAAATTATAAGAAACGCCCATAAGTATCTTAAGTATATTTCTCAATGAAAAGTATTGATTGAATAAAACCTGTTAACTACAACAGGTATATAATGAAAAAAAAACATATAAAATACATTTAATATTGGGCTTTATAATGGAAAAATTCTGCGAAATCTTAACTCACAATTTCTATATATTATTCTCTACGGTTTTGTTCCCTCCGCAATGACATTATGCACATCCCAAAAGTGACAACGCACATCACAATGTTCAATAAAATGGGCATTAATCCTCCTTTTGAGGGTATAGCATATTGTGAGACTGTGCGAATATAATACTAGTATATAATACTAGTATCAAGTATTATTCTCAAAATATATTGAATTTAGCACAAAATGATTACTTTTGGTGTACATCAATAGAATCATGTTAGTATTACATTATATTATGTTTTCTTTTTTTATTTAAATGTTTTACATTTATAAAAAATATATAATGGAAATTTGAGGATACATATGCATGTGTATTATTATGTTTTCACATACTTTATGTATGTTAACTAAACATTTTATCATTATTATATTAATTCAAAATTTAGTTTTAAAAATTATATAAAAAGAGTTCATCGGAGCATTTAATGGGAAATTGAACCGAAACCGGATACAAAAAGCCATTTTTACACTAAAATTTTGATTGCAGTTCTAACTTAAAGTAAACTAGCGAAACAAACTAATATAAGGCGAAATGGCCGGAGATGTGTGAGTATCGAGAACATACAATGAGTAAATTGGAGATTTTTTCCAACACACTAGTATTAGTATATATACTAATGCACACGTAGAATACTGAAGCTGAATGTTGTAGCTGAGAGTTGCATTTAGTTGATGGTATGACACAAGTGAGAGAGACTAGAGACGGATAAAATTTCGCTGCAAACGCACGCATCAGTACTTCCGTTTATTGGGAATACACATATACATTTACTAGCAGCATTTACTAGCAGTGTATATAATGTATGAGTTGAACTCTCAACTGCAGAAAGACGCATGTTGACACAAGAAATGAACGCGCGGATGTTCGATGACGCCATAAGATTCTATAATGCAAACTTTTGATGGAATCGTGAAAAGAGAGAGCGCGAATAGTAAATGTGAACCGAAACGATGCAATTTCAACGGATGCATCTGACGCATAAAGTACCATAAAAGTACCTATAACTGTTATAAGCCTATAACTAAATTGCATTAACTAACAGCTCTGATATTTTCATTCACTAAATACATGCGTATCAATTTCATTTCTTATACTTTATTTGAATGAAATTATCTTTTGCATTATATTAATAAAAATTAAAAGTATATTATTCTTACGGTTTTACGTATAAAAACATATATATTAAAAGAAATATATTTTTATCGAAAAAGCATCAAATTGCTATTAATGTTTGCTATTACTTATATCATTTAGAGACAGCTGTTTAAAAGCACTATTCCCTTTCATAGTAATAAAAAGTATAAATTCACGTGTACATTTTTATGTGTCACAATCATTCACTCAAAAGGTGATTATTCATTACAATAAAATTTTCATCATAAAAATCAACAGAGAAAATGCATTATTTAATATGATAATTGATACGACACACGCGACCTGTTGCATTGTGCTGAATCCAAATGATTGTTTGAATCTTAACTTAAAAGAGGCAAAAAGTTAATTCCGGAACTTTAGGATTAGTTTTTAGAATTTGAATCAATATAATATGCGTGCCTTTATTATCGCCATTAGTTTACGTAAGTTTATATATGTATATATTTCAGCACCTATGTATTTATATATTTGTGTATAGTATATGTTACCCTTAGTTTAATTTTTTATTAAACTAAACTAAACTTTGGCACACGCCGTATATATATTATTATACGCATTTAATATATACATATTTAAAATATGTGTATATTGAAAAGTATAAAAAGTGCTAATCACGAACACAAACACACCCAAAGTCTTTATGTGAATATCTTTACTATCACTGTGACTTCCGTTCCTTAAGACTAACGTAACAATGAAATATTTTCCATCACAGGGGAATTCGCTATTAAAGCGTAACACTAATAATATCTATTCATAAAAAGCCCTAAAAGTAGGTATATGGTAATTCTTTTGCTTTTAATCCGCTAAAAAAGCCTAACGTCTTTAGTACTATGTGTGTGATATAATAAGTATTTTGTAACTTTTATTATAATCATCTCTAACCGATCATGCTGTGGTTTAAGACCATATTTTGACCTCTGAACTTTATAATCCATAATGTATTACATTTTGCGCATTCATAAGCGGAAACTGTGCCCCTTTTAACGAATAATAAACCGTTTAGAAAAGTGTTATATTATACTGACGGAACCATAAAAATGCACGTTTCATATTAATTTCATAACAATTAATGAGCATTATACTATTTTTTATTAGCATTATATTCATTGAATTTATATTTCATTTATACATAATTATATAGTAAATTATGTTAATAATTTTAAAAATAAAATTATTTATTTAATTACTTTTCTTTAACACAACATTTTAATATTAATATTTTTAATGTAAATAATTTTGCGATAATAAAGCTCATGATGAATAATTAATGATTTACACATGAATAAAGTGTATTTACTAATAATTAACCTGTTTTAGTATTGTCAGTTTATTATAATAATTTCATTTTATTTTAATTATAAAATTTAATAATTATTATAAATAGATTTATAACAAAAAGTACATGCATTAACTATGATTAGTATATATTTGTCAATTAAATTGTCAATTCATTTTCTATCTTAAATCTTAAATTTACATTAAAACTTACATTAAATATTTAGTTAATTTTAAATTAAAATTCATTCAAAAAATGAAAATTATTTAAAGGATATCACTAATATATATGGATTAATAATTTTGCATATTTATATTAAAAATTTAATATTTAAAAATTAAAAATTATAATATATAATAATATTGATGACACTTTAAAAGATAATTTTAAGGCTGTTATATAATCAAATAATATACTAACATTATAAATAAGTGTATGCTCAGATTTTCATGCTTTCATAATGATAATATGTTAACATGTGAACCATTTATATTATCCTTTAGGTAAAGAATATGTGATGATATGTACTCCTAAAGTGGTTGCATGTGTACACTCATAACAGGATAAATCACGGTAAAATATCAACAAAATTCTACTGAATATATATACTTTACGATGAGGACATGAGAGCGCATCCATATTGTTATATATATTTGCATCGTCCTCAAAGTCTAATATTTGAACACTGAGAGTTTTACCATGTGTAATTCTAAGTAAAAATATATACTATGCTTTAGTATACATATGAAACACTTTTGAATTTATATAACAAAAAACCTTAAACATTATGTTATTATATAATGCATGTTATATAAAGTCATCATCATCATCATCATCATCATCATCATCGCCATTTAAATGCAACATTCTAAAAGCTCTGAAAAAATTCTAAAGAATTTTATTATATTTTATTATATTCTATTTTTAAATCTTTTAAAAAACAGAGATTAGTATTTGTATTAACTTTTTCCTCCTTTTTTCATCTCTTCATGTATACATATACATGTATAAATGTATTCTTTTTTTATAAATGCGTACCTTTAAAGACAATATACATTGTATATAGAGATTTAAGTACAATGTAAAAGTATTAAAGACGTGAGATTTAATAAAATGAACTTTTTTACTATAGTAACTAATCAATCAACTAGCGTTAGGATAAAGGCGCAAAAAATAAGACATTCTCTCATTTTCTTCGTGAGGAAAGTGATTGAGTGAATGGAATGTGCGGATTTATTTGGCTGAAGCAGTTTTTCTTCATATTTACTTAAATGATCAAATCTCATTCAAAGTACAGAATTGTACAGTAATAGTACAATATATTGGATGAGCATTGTACAGTTACACTGTAAATTTAATAATATAAAAAAGATTTAAATCGCCTCTGAATTTTATCCCATATTTTTGCTTTTTAAATGGAAAATTCATTTCAATACGATTCAAAAGTTATACACATTTTTCTTGCATTTAACTCATATAAACTGATAATACAATAATAGTAATAACTAAATGTGCGATGATACCTCACAATGTGTGTATAGTATATAAGGATATTATGAGAGAATATAGTAAATTTTTGGTCAAATTTGTCTTTGAGATTAAGAAAGTGGTGTGTTCTATAAACGAATTGCAGACTGTCTTTATATATATCATCGTATTCTCTATGAAATAAGTGAAGCTAGTGAAGCTAGTGAAACTAGTGAAGCCAGGTGACGAAGAGATCTATTTGTTATAGTGGTTATGGTTCACTTTGGGGGATCCTTGTGTTTACCTTACGGACTATAATGTTCACTAGCATGCATCCTAATGCAATGCAAAAGTTAAAAAGGACAGAGCACTCATATAATAAAAGCGAAATTCTTCACTTTTGGCCATAGCAGCAGCTGCTTCAGCCTCATATTTGCCAAACGCCATCGCAAACGCCATCGCAAACACAGACTCTGAAATTTAATGACACTTTTAACACATTATTTTTTGATCAATTGAACTATGGGCTCACTATGGGCTATACTTTCAACTATACTATGGGCTCAGCCATGAACCGTCCAATTTTAACTCAATGCTCATGACAGACTGTGCTTTAACAGTCCCAAAGTTCCATTTTTTCTTATGGATAATGGATTATTCTGTATATTATTCTCTATATACACACATATATATTATGGCTGATGATTTTCTCATATGTCCCGTTTATGTCAGCAGCAAAAATATAACTAAACTTAACTAAACCTAACCGTGAGAGAAAACCTTATGGTGAACATACATATGAACAACAAAAGGGATTAAAAGTTAGGGATTATAAAGTAAAAGAGATACTAGTGAATCTGCAATTCTTTATTCCATTTCCCTGCACTATGAATTATCAAACACCACGTATCATTATGATTTCAGAGAGCATCATCCCATTGAATTTTATTCAATCTTTGTAGAGTCAAATGTTTATATATGATACTAGTGTATTCAGTAACATGTAACAGTAACATGGTCTATATTGTGTTGTATGCACTATTAATTTATCCATTATTTATCCACTATACATCTACTATACATCCACTATTCATGCACTTGAAAAATTATTAATCACAATCACATGGACCCTCCAATTGATCATGATCAGAGGCTAAATGCTAAAGGCACTGTTTTACATCATCGTACTCAAATGAATGAAAAACGAAAATGAATGCAGTCTTTAATGGTACAGCGTTTACCAAATTTATTACATAATCCCTTTGGCATCACGATCAAAAACTAACTCTAATCTACTAGAACATAGTATCTCTTTAAAGCTGACCAAAGATTCGTTAGCGTGTTGTCCATTGAGAGATGCGGGACAGAGTTTGTGAATAGTGAAAAGTTTAACCTAAGTTTACATGATGATCAATTTCCCATGGGCATTCGTTAGATAAGTAAACTATTGGTAACATAGAAACTGCAATAAAAGTTACAATTGAAGAGAATAATAACAGTATATAATATAGTAATACAGTGCTATATGTATGATGGCATTAGAGAAGATACGAAAGAGAGCACATGAGTTAATGTACACAGAAACATACAAAAGAATGGAATTGTTACTGCAGCATCATTACATTTAATGTTTTGTTTACCTGTGCCTATGCCTATGCCT
>JAQIXB010001428.1:0-10824 GCA_034697405.1 Mesoplophora pulchra
TAATAAAAATTATAGTATAATATCACAGTCAATTCATTCATTATTATAATTAATAATTATTAATTATTTTACAAAATTTTAATCATTTTAATCAATTATAAGAATCTAATTATTAATTATTATTTAATATTAATTTTTCATATAATATATTATATAAAATATTATATTATATATAATATTATATTATATATTAAATAAAAATTACGTTATATTAAATGGAAAAATGAGCATTATAAAAATGCTTAATTTTTTGAATAATTTTTTTTAATTTTTAATTAATATTTTAATTTTTTAAAACATAATACTGTATTAAACGGGAGTGGCGCCGGACCCACGATTTAATCGTAATGTATCTTTTGAATTCTGAAAATATATAAAAATAAAAATTATTTCATATTAATTTTTATTATAAATAATTATATATTTAATAAATGTTTAATAATTTTAAAATATTTTAAAATAAAAGTATTATAAAAAAATATATAAAAAATTAATATGTAACTTTTATAGTAAAAGCATAATATAAAATAATAAAAAATATAATATAATAATAAATAATAATGAATATAAAAAAATTGTAAAATAAAATGAATTAATGGATGACTCTGTATTTACTTTAATTTCATGGGTCCGGTAATGAATGTGATCGTTACACATTCCGCTGTTCATATGCATTAATGGTGTTTCGGCTGAGCCTTCATTTTCCGAACATCCATCAGCAGGTGATTCACGATGATCATCATCATGAAGACCATGGTTTAGACCATGATTATAACCATCATTATGATCATGGTGATGATGATGATAATGTTGAACATGATGCTGAAGATGCTGATGATGATGATCATCATTTCCATGATCATAATCTTCATTATCATTATAATTATCATGATGATCATTATGATGCTGAAGAATATGATGATCATAATGATGTGAATGATGATGCGGATGATGATTCATGATCATTGAACCACGAAATGACGGTGATGATAAATGACACGAATCACATGATCCGTGACCATTTCCAACACAATGACCATGGTCAATGGTCATTGGATTCATTGTGTTCATATGGCTATTGCTGTACGTATGCGTATGCGTGTTATACACGGGCGAAGACGGTGATCGTAATATTCCAGCTGAAGACACAGGTAATATTGACACAGATGCTGATGATGACAATGGTAATGATGATAATGCTGATGCTGATGGTAATGGTGATACTGATGATGCTGAAGACACCGATGATGGACTAAAATCGATTTTAACGTATTGGACATTTGAAATCGGACTTCGATTATCGTTTAGTTTACATCGACGCATCGTCGAAGCATTACATTGATTATTGGGAATTCCATTGCCATTTCCGACACCAGTGACAGAACATTCCCTGTTTATGTTATTACCATTGTTATTACCATTGTTGTTTATTAAAGCGGATGCGGATGTTGACAGAGATAAACTTAATTCACCATAACTTTTAGCATCACTTTTCGAATGCTGTCAATATATAAACACAATAAATTCAGTCATTATAATATATAATATAATATATAATATATTATTATATAATATATATTATATTATATCTAATAATATATACTAATAATATACTAATATACTAATGACATATATTAATATAATATAAATACAGAGTGATATTTATATGAAATAAACTTTTTATTAATTAAATAAAATTATTAAAAAATAAATCACTCTATAATCATGAGTTAATACAGTGTGATACAAAATAAAGTCATCATATAAATATAGCGTGTCACATATAAATACATGATTAAAGCATGTATATATTTTACTATTGAATCACACTGTATATTAATATAAATATATATTATATGTTTATTCACCTCATTATTCATTGAAGTGTTATATACGTTTTGACCATGGCTTTGACCATTGCTATTACTTTGACCATTGTTGTGACCATTGGTGCTATAGACTATGCTGTAACTATTGGCCATAGTGACAGGCTTTAGGTTAATCCTATTCTTTTGCGTGGAATTAAATTGGACACCATTACAGTCCAATTCTGTTGTCGTGAATCCTATTTTCATATATATTATTATATTATAATATTATATTATTATTTTATTATTTTATTATTATATTATAAATTATAAAATTATATTATATTTTAACACTGTTTTTACATATATTTTTTTTATCATTATAATATTATTAAATTAATATAATGATAATCAAATAATAATGTGCAAATATTTATATGAATAAAAAAAATTATCATATTTTTAAATATATACATCGTGTGCCATCAAAATGTTCACAAAATCTTATAGCGTGAGATGAGCATATTTTTAGATGTACTAAAATCCAAAGGGGGAGTAAATGAAAGTATATCCAATATACTAAGTTATGAGATCTCTTTGTGCTCACCTCTCGCTATAAGACCGTATAGAAAAAGTGAGGTAACACTGTATCTAATTAATATACGTATGAATGTTTAAAGTTTTAGGCATTTATAGCCTAAAATATACAGTAAAACCTCTTTAAGACTGAAAAGCTCTATTGTTAGGAATGGCTTCCGTCATAGTGTGGTTTCACTGTATATGGTCATACCATTGTTAGCATCATTAAGGGACGTGACGACATCAGTGAACTCTTTCATTACGCAATCATTTGCGTCATGATCTTCGCTCAAAAGATTATGTGAACTAAAAGATTATGAAAAAAATAAATAAAAATAAAAATTAATGTCAATATTTTTTTTATAAATATATTTTAAGCTTAAAATAAATCCATATTTTTCAAATTATTTATTTAAATATGTGCATATATTTAAATTTTAAAATTTTAAAATTTAATATTATTTATTTTATAAAATGAAAAATATATATTTTTATTTTTACTTTTATTTTTTCAAATTTTACATTTTTTACATTTTTAATATATATATTTTAAGTATACATTTACCTGAATATTTTTTATTTAAATGTAATAATTTATTATTTAAATTAAAATTAATTTATTTATTTACTCACATTTCATTGGAATTTTTTGTTTTATTTACATGATTCCGCTCTTTATTATTTGAATCTAAAAAATTAAATTAAAAAAATTAAAAATAAAAAAATTGACATTTAATAATTATGTATATTAATTTAGATATTAATTATGTAATAAATATAAATATATATTTAGATATTTCCTTAAAAATTAAAAAAACACAAAAGAACAGTTTTGGACACTCTAATGAATGTGAACTTTGTTTACTAATTATAAACTGTGAATAAAACAATAGTATTATTTAGTAAATTTAACATTATTTAACACAAAATAAATAAAGACACAAAATTAGACACAATTATTTATTATTTTTCAGTATATTTTACTGTTAAATAATAAAATTAAACTTAATTTATATGATGAAAAATATTATCATTAAACTTTTACTTTAATTTAGTTTTAGTTTTGGCTTTACTTTTATTTTATTTTATAATTATTTATCCGAAAAAAAATCATCCTTTAAATTTATACTTAAAATAAACTAAAAGTAAATTAAGCACATCTTAATTAAGCACTTTTAGAGTATTAAATAAAAGCATAGGCATTATTATATATTCGTGTATAATATAAATAAATAAATTAACAAAATATATAGAGTGATCCAATGCTGATCCAAAGTCATTTATATATTGAAATATTATTTAATAATAATAATTTATTATAAAAAACTTATAATTTTATTTATTTATTTATATCGATATTATAACACGAGTCATAGACTCGCTTATGGCGTAAGTTTTTTAATTAAAATAATGCGTTTGTATCTGATCACTCTGTAAATGTGTATATAAATTGTATTTTATGATTGAATATTCAATTAACACATTAAACATGTTAACCCTTTAAATCCCATGTTTCTATATATATATAATTATATTTAAACTAAAAATTAATTAATATATTTTTATTTTAAAAAAATGTTTAATTTTTTTAAAAATAAAATTCGTACCTTTATCATTGTCATCATGAGTGTCCACGTCCCGTTCTGCCGATTTTATTTTCAAAATAATCACGACGATTAACGCGACCACGACCATGGACGCGACCGTACCGATCAATATGCCTATCATAGGCGACACCACTATTTGATCGATACTCGAACCTGAATAAATGGGCACAAATATATTATAGTCTTATATCTTGAGTTTTGTTTTTTTATTTCTATACATATATTGCTAAAAACACACTTTCACACTCTCGAGATATAAGAGCATCATTTTATTTAAGAAATGAATATGTAAATATATTTAATTCAATATATACATAGTGTATATACAGTGTGTACAAAGTAAGAGTATCATAGACGCTCAGAATAATATGCATGTGTAAAGTATAATAAATACGCATTATTCTGCGCATCAATGATACTCTCACTTCGTACACACTGTATATACTTGCATTTACATGTATGTTAAAATTATTTATTTTTCACTTAAAAATATATGTATAAAAAGTTTATATAAATAATATTTAGTAAATTATTATATAATATATAAATTTAATATTTTATATGATGATAAAAATTTCGGAATATTTTTTTCTTTTATTTTTTACGTGATCATTGTCTTTGATTTTTGATTAATGATAAAATATATTTATCATTAAATATGTGATATTTTATTTATAAATATAATAAATTATATCGCATTTATATTACAGTATGATTCATTATAATGCGTACACCTTAAAGTGTGCGCATATGTTTTATGTGTACTTTAATCTACAATTATATCAATCACACTGTATATATACGTATTACAGCAAAAGTTAGGATCATATATATAAATTGTATATTAATTTGAAAATGAATATAAATAAATAATTGTTTTTGACGTTAATACGAATAATATGCATTAACAAATTCAATTGCCATTTATGACCTTAACTTATGCTGTAATATAATATATACAGTGTGATCCATACTCAAAGTGTATACATACAAAATGTACATTTATAAATACAAATATTTCTTTACTTAAATTATTAGATCACACTGTAGAAATTGAAAATAAATTTACTTATGACAGAAATATATAAATAAATAAATATTAAGATATAAAATTAAATTTACCGTAAATGTTCAAATAAATTATTATAAAAATATTTATTAAATTTTCATGATAATTTTATGATAATTATTATGAGAGTATTTACGGTAAATATACTTTTGACATTTATTAAGTGTTACCTTTTCCGGTATGTCTTTCGGGCGGTGATAATGTCATAGCGGAAACGGAAACCGTATTACTGCGTCCTTTGCTATTACTCGAGTGTATGACGAGTGAATAGTGCGTTCCCGGGCTTAGGTTCCTAATAAGGAATTGGGGGGAAATTCCCGTGCTGTTCACGTGCACACGTTCCATGGCATTGGTGAACACCTCTAACGTGAACATCTGTTTGAGACCATTGTCCTCTCCCGGAACACACTCTAATAACAGTGTGGTCATTGAGTGATTAGTGACCGCACAATTTTTCACAGCCTCAGGCGGACCTTTGTTTTTCAAATATTAATTATTATTTTTTTATTAAAATATTTATTATTAAATTATTTATATTAAATATAAGCATCGAATTAAAATGCGAAATAAATCGATATTAATGTATTTAAAATGTGATGTAAATAGGTATAAATGTACTTAAAATGTGAGGTAAATCGGTATTATGCTAAATATACTTAAAATTAAATATTTTTTTTAAAAAAATTTTAAAATATTTCTTTAAATCACTGAACCATTAAAAGATGTGAAAATTGTGAATATGATTTAAAAATGCGTAAAAATTAATTATTAAAAAACGTTTTTTTTGCACACTATGGTATTGCGTACATTTGGGAATTGAAAACATTTTTTAGTATTTTTTAGTATATTTTTAGTATAATTTAATATTTTTTAGTTATTTTTAGTTATTTTAAGTCAATTTTGTGGATAATGGTTAATGACACGTGAAATAGAAAATGATGTGAATTATTTTAAAGAATTAAATAAATTAAATATGCAATAAATATGCATAATACACTTAAACCTTAAAAATTTGTAAATAATCATATTATTTAATTTATAATTACGTTTAAAAAAAATATCATGAATATTATTATTACTAATTATTAGTTATAATTAGTTATTAATTAATAATTTTATTCAAAATTCTAATTAATTTAAATTTTCATTAATACAGTGAAACCTCATGACATTCAAAATTATATACATTTTATATGATATAAAAAACTATTCTTTAAATATGCAGATTTTACTGTATATTTATAATTAATTATAAACAAAATAAAGAGTTAAAATATAGAGGTTTTACTGTAATAAAATTCAAAATTTTTATGCGTATATGATAATAAAAATAAATGATACATACATTATTATATATGATTATATTCGAGCACTTATAGCACTTATAGCCTCAGGTATAATATATATATTAAATGATTTATTAAATTTCATTTTCATTGCGTTTTTATTGAATCACTCTGTATATGTGTATGTATAAATTGCAATATTTTGACATTGAATAATGACTAACTTTTTGATAACATTTACTAATTGACTATTAATTTCTATTTAACATCATCAATAATTTATTTTCATATATATATATATTATATATATATATATTATTTTATTTTTTTATATATTAAAATCAAATAATAAATTATGTGTTTAGTCATTAGTGTTTAGCGTGTGATTTGTTTTTAGTCTTTAGTTTGTATTATGACCTTTGACCTCACTTTTTAGGTCCTTAATAATCATCAATATATATACATATATGCATATTGGTATGTGCTTAATAATTATGCACTGATGGTAGTGTTAAGGAAAAGGTATCTCATATCAAATGTTTTTTTTTGTAATTATCGTTCGCATAATAAAAGCTCTGTTTAAATGTATGCGTAATAAATGCAAATTATATTCATGCATTGATTTATAAGAAAAAAATTGCAAAATAAATATGGAATCACTTATTATATGCATAATGCATATCTTTATACATTTCGATTATCGATTATCATATATAATAATATAAATGTAAATAAATATATATATGTAAAATTCAAAAAAATATGTTATATTTATATAAAAATAAATATAAATAAATATAACATATTAAATTAAATTAAAAATTAAAATAAATAATCATATTATAAAAAATCGAAATACAAACGTATTAATGATAAATAAATATCGCACTTTTTTATAATATAATATTATCGTATCATAACGTTATCAATGATCAAAAAAAAGTATTTTATATATATATATACAAAAAAATAAAATAAATTTTTACGCTGAAAATGCAATTTTTGTTCATCACAAACAATACATATACACATTGATACAGTAAAACCTCCATATTTTGGCAAAAACAGTATTATAAAATAAATAAATATTATATATTTAATAATAATAAATATTATTTTTGCATTAATATATAAATACAGTTAAACCTCATTATTAAAAATTAACATAACGTTATTATTATCATGATATGTTAAAAAAGAAGTAAATGCGCTATTTATACGGTGATTTACTGTACATACACACTGTGTATATACTGATAATATACAGTGAAATCTGTACTTTTCTCATATTGAAATGCTTTAATCATTATAATCAATAGAAAAATACTAAGAAATGGCACACTATACACAGTGTACATTGTACACTGTAAGTAGCATTATAATACTGCCTTTGTATATATTACGAAAGTATATTATATTAATACTAAAGGGTGTACTATGGTATGAGTAAAATGTATAGCATATTATTTATGACACAATATGATTCAATATATAATAAACTCTTTGCATTGTGTTTTCCGTATATCTTGAATTATATGGTATTTATAATGAATTGTATCTGATAATGGTATATCGTATGTAAAGTTTATAGGTTCACATTTATACGCTGCGATATTTGATGCGCTATTACAATGTAATAGCACTGTGAACCAATAAACTTTGCATGCGATATATTATGTATACATTAACAGTAATGAAAATATGCATTTACTGTTTTAGAATAAAATTTACAGGAAAAGATAAGATGATAGGGTATAAATTGCATTTTAATTTGCGCATGAATTTGGGTGTACATTAATTTTTTATTCAATCATCGTTTTATGTTAAATTAACACATAAAATAAAAATGTTATGAAAAAAACAATGCGAATGCTGTAATTTTTATTTATCATCTTATCTCATGCTGTTAAATATCATTCAATTTACTTAATTCATTAATGATTAGTATATAATGAGAAAATGATATAAAAAATGACGTCATTCATTATAATATATAAAAAATTATAATAATACAGTGTTTTGATATATTATATTCCAAAAATGGAAAAATATTCCATTGAAAACATGTGGAAAGTCACGTGATAGAACTTAACATGTCAAAACACTGTATAAATGAACAATGGCCAATTAAAGAGTGAATGGACATACCCGCGGGTGCCACGGTAAAGACGCACGGCTCTGTCTGTTTTCCGATACTATTTTCTGCGTAACACATTATCACACCATAGGATGAACGCGATTTTGGCACAAATGTGGCCACAGATCGGGTCTCATTTACGTTAAATGATCGTATGTCCATCGATGGTACACCTATGCCCATATTAATCAACATATTGTCCATTGATGAGGATGATGATGATGATGATGGTAATAATAATGATGATGATGATGATTCTTCGGGTGAAATATGAGTTGATAATGAACTAGTATTTGTCCACCATTTAAATCGGACGTCATTTATGGGTTCAGCATCAATATCGCACGTGATTTCGATCATTTCGTTGCGTCCCACGTTATAATGGCGCTTTTGACCCGATTTGCATATCGGTGCGACTGAAATACACGCATATTATTAGTATTGAATTTTAAACACGGTCTTATAGCGTGGGTCTTATCAGTCTTATATTATATTTTTCTTTTCATTATTAATAATGCGCATAATATAAGCATAATATGCATATATGCATATATGCGCATAAAAATGCGCATTGATTCTGGTATTAAATTTCAAGCACTGTATTATGATACATATAAATTTCATATCATGAGTTATGAGATATATTTCTCATGATATAAGATCTATATTATTATAGATATAAAAATATTTATATCTCACGCTATAAGCGACAAATGACACTAATGACTTACAATTGACTTTAAGAAACAGCACTTCACTGACGGCATCGCCCTCATCATTGAACGCCGTACATTGATAGGGTCCGCGGTTCCGCCTCTGCACTCTTTGCAAAACCAAAGACTGATTCGACACAATAACTCCCGCTATGGGGTCACTAAATAACGCTTTTCCCTCAAATAACCATGACACTTCACGTATCGGGGGATTCGAACGTATATGACACTCGAGAAATACGTCACTCCCCTCATTTATAGTCTCACGATGTATGCTCATACCGTATGTTAACTTTAATTGCGGCGGAACTATCGTATGAACAGTTTCAAAGCATAAAGTTTTATATATTTAAATAATACAATCTTAGCATTAATTATAAATTTTACATTATAATTGTAATATCAAAATATACAGTATGAGCCATTATATTAAGAAATAAATGCATATATGCATACATTCATTTTTTGTTGTGCATTCGCAATAATTTCTCATTATATTGGTTCAAACTGTACATAGTATACGTTATTTGCGCTGTACATACATTGGACGTTTAATATGCGTGAATCGTCTAAAGACCCGTGAGGCATTTGTATATTATCGGCGCGACATATTACGCCTTTACCATTGTCATCAATTTCCGGTATAAACGACACAATTGAAAATGTCGTATTTCCGTCATTAATGACCGAATCGCGGACATTGGACATGCGTACAGAATGAGCCGAATTATCCGGTCCTTTCCACCATGAGATTTGCGCCGCGGGACGTGAACCCGAAGATCGGCATTGTAATTCGGTTCTCATTCCGGCCACAAATGGACGTTGTGGTGTCACAATCAACACGTTCAAAGGCTTTACTATTATATTATGCCATTAGTTAATCGGACTATATTTTTACTAATATAATAGCTCACTATTTAATAGGGTACTTATATCATGAGATAAACAAATTTTAAACATTTGTATAAAAATAATAATGTAATAAAAAATGTATTCATTTCTCGAGATATAAGTTCAATAATGACTCATGATATAAAAGTTATTAAATGTGAGGTCATACAATGTATTCACTCATATTCCACAATGACATACTGCGAATAGACGAGCGCATCGTGCATATGTTATGTTTAGCATATATGTATAATAATGTGCAACATTGTGGTTTATGAATGAACATATTGTATATAATAAAATACATACGATTCATGTCAATTGTGACAGAACTTTCCACAAAATCTGTTAAATTTGAATTTCGCGCGCGGCACGTGACCGTACGTGACAAATCCGTGCGATTTAAGCGATTCAATTGAAGCTCATTACGTACTAAGCCGTGAGGACCCGTCGTGTATGACGTGTCTATGACACGTGACCCCATGTACCATATTACTTCGGGTGAGGGTTTACCTAAGAAATTACATTTAAAATATTAATATTCATATATTAATAAATTTTTATTTTTAAATATTTTTAAATATATTTTTATGCGCATTAAAAATAGAAAAAAATGTAAATTTAATTTTGAAAAATATTATCATATAAATATATTTATATATATATTTATATTTTTATATGTATTATTTGATAATAAAATAAATGTGCACTCAAAAATGAGATGATTTTAGTCA
>JAQIXB010001429.1:0-10814 GCA_034697405.1 Mesoplophora pulchra
TATTAAAAATAGTATTTTAAAATAATTTTAAATTAATATATTTTTTATAAAAGAAATGAAAGTATTTTTTTGTTTTAAAAATAGAAAATGTAAAAATAACTTTAATTTAGAAGTTTATACATATAAAAAATATAAAATGCAATAAAATAATAAACATAATTATATAAATTTTAATAAAGTTTTCCTCTAAAATTCTCTAAAAATTATATTTATATATATATATTATTTAATATAACATTTAAATATTTCAATGCATATATTATAATATAATAATAAAATTTACGAATTATTATATAAAAATAAAAATGATATTAAAATTTTGTGGTCATTGCCCGAAGTGACCATTAAATTAACATTTAAATAGATTTTTTATGAAAATTTAAGCATAAAATTATTTTAAGTGTTTAAGTGCTTAGTTAATCCATTTTTAAGTCACTTCTTTTGTATAAAATGTTCTCATTTTGTCGCTATTACCACATCCATTACTATTAGTATTAGTATTACTTAAAAAGGAGATGAATTCACAGTAATTATTATTTAAAGTAATTATATAATATAATTTATCATATTATATATAAATATAATTATAAATTTTCATGTAATAATGTTGACATACATTCATTTTTAAAATCATGATTTTTTAAAAAATATATTTTATTTTATTATAAATGCATTTTCATAATGTATGTGTATTAATCACATGAATATAATAGAATACGATTGTACCATAGTATACTTTTTCCATATTGAGATTGATTATTATTTATTATAATCATTAATTTTACATTTTAATGACTCTTTGTTTATTGTGCACATATTATATCTTTAAATAAATAAAATTTTCCTATGAATTCATAAAAATATAAACAATGACTTAATTTATATTTATATTAAGAAAATTATCATTAAATAACAAATATTTAATAAAATTTAATATATAAAATAATATTATCAATAATATAATGGTATAATAAAATTTTAGATTTTTATTGCGCTCAAATAATAGTGTGCTTAAATTGAAATAAAAATATAATTTAATCATAATAATGAATTATCACCAAAGCTCGGAAAAAATAGGAAATAAAATCGTCAAAGTCAAAGTCGAAAAATAAATTATTTTATAATAAAATGAAATATTTTACTTTAAAAATTAATATTAATTTATATTTAATTAAACATTTGATTATATTTTCGAGTAATTGGAAACTCATAAAAAGACTAAGATTTTATATTATAAAAAAGAAAAAAAAACATGAGATTTTGAAATTAAATATATTGCAATAATTTTAATAATTAATAATAACATTTTATTGTAACACTTTTACATAATTCAGATGCAAATATCTTTTATGTCTGTTTCCAGAATATATCGATGTAAAGTCAGAATTTCAATTATCTCTGAGTATACTTTTTTAAAGTTTCTTTAGTTTCTTTGATTTTAATTTATCACCAATAAATTGTACTAAAATTTACCCTCATATATCAGCCTAAAATATCTGTCGAAAAAATTAAATAATTGAAATTATGGTATTATATGTGTATAAAAATTATTAATTAATATCCACGATTATGTTTTATGTAAAGTAAATTTTAGAAAATGTGCAGAAATCAGAAAATGTCGGATTTATGGTAATAATTTAAAAATCCGACAGAATAATTATGGCTCATAATGCTTTTAAATGCCTAATTTATTCTTAAATCTTAAAACCACAGATTTTCTTTTTCTTAAATCCGCTTTTTTCTGAGCTCTGATTATCACACATTAAAAATTTTCATGAATTTCTTTTATATCATACAATGATTATATATAAGAAACACAATGATTATACTATATTTTAATATTTAGTATATAATACGTAATTTTTATCATAATTTTTTATCGAATATTTATTGTTATATTTTATGCATATCTTTAGGCTGAGGATAAACACACTCACGAAATACGTAAATTGAGACGGGAATTGGATTCTGCGAATGAAAAAGTGTCCACTCTCACATCACAACTGACCACTAATGTAAGTCCATTTTGACACATGAATGACCACACATGAATGGTTCAATGAAATATGACACATGATAGTAAAGTGCACATACAAAAGCATTGATATTTATTTTCCTTTTGTGTGACCATACGCTTCGCACGTGTCCATTTGCAATTCATTTGATCTAAACCATGATGTGCCCCGACAAAGTATAGATAAGAATTTAGGTTTAATACAAAGCCTACGCTTTTCGCTAGTAATTTACTACATATTATTTATCATATTGTCCATCATGGGAAAGACAAAATTTAAATGCAAATGTTATATTATAATGAAAATTAATATCAGCCCTTCGCCCACACTCTTATACTGTGCTTTAGTTATTAGTTTTAGTGTTAAGTTTAAGCTTTAGCTTTAGTTTGCAATTCTCACACATAAAACCCCATGAATTTTTTCATATCCGTGCATAATCTAAAAGCATATTATAATATCGCAGAGCGATAAATGAATGAATAAATGAATGAATGAATTTCCGCATTTACATGTCCTTTCCTTTGTAGAGCTGACAAAAATTCCTCTTAAATTACTTAAGTTAGTTCTAGTACCAGAACTAAAGAAAGGAACTCGTACTAGCACTACTACTTTGTTTAGTCTGAGAAACAATTCTTTTTCTGTTTTTTCAAAGTGAAGGTCTATTCCTTTTGGATACACTAATTTTAAAAGACGCATATTTATAATTATTTTAAATCAGAATATGGTAAAAAAATATTTTTTATCTCTTTAGTATTTACTATTATCTCCCATCCTCTATTTGTATATATTATGGTATGCTATAATATGGTAAATTATGGTTTCTTATAAGTAATATATGAGTCTAGTGTACATACTAGATACTGTATATACTGGATATACTAGTGTAAATGTTCTGCACAATATTTGTCGGTATTTAAAAGGCTATTTTCAAGGCTTTCACTCTCTTAAAGTGAAAATAGTGAACTCTGTTCTAATATTGGATTCAATGGTCTATCATATGAATGTAAAATCAAAACTTAGAAATTAAAATTTGACATTTATGGTTTCCCAATTAATTATATGAACTTTCGACAGAAATCCCTATTGGACCACACTAGTCACTAGTGATAGTGTATATTGGTGTGACTTTCTAATACATCTTAACTATAGATAATGAGGGCAGTTACGAGTTAGTGCCTGTTACTAATAATTTTCAATATAAATAATACATATGTGTATATAATATAATAGTTATGTGTATATATGCTATACATATATGTGGGCGGACCTGCAATGGTATACACCGCTAATGACATGTTCTTAAAGGCGAAGTATGGTGATAATTGATGCAAAAGTTCAAGAAAAATGTCCATTTTTAAGCTCTTTCTTTTTGTGCCTTAAAAATGAATGGAAATGAATGAATTAATATAATGTGTTCACTCATTTCTAAATGAATGAATTAATATAATGAATATGTGCATATAAAAAGAGACCCCTCCAAAAATGGATAATTGTTATACACGTTACTCCATGCGAAGTAATATAATACATTTCTTTCCATATATGCGTATGCTACACTTTTAATACCCCTATTGATTGGGCTTTGAAATTTTTATCTATGAATGAATAGTAACTATTGAATGCACATGTAAAGTATGCATTAGTAAAAGGACATGGTCCATGGTCCATGTCTCGTGCCGCGCGTTTTTAGGGATTCATCGAAAATGTTTCATATGTGAGTAAATTCAATGCTTTGGATATACTATGAGTATACTATGGTATAAGTGAAATAACGCGTTTTTCGTTATTATTATCCGCTGTGATTCCCTATTCCTCTCATGAATCGGGCGTGCATCACAGAAGGCACTTTTAACAGAAGTACAGTAATAGCACCAGCACTAGCACCAGGCACAGTCAAACTATATTTTATTCTTAGACACCATCGTGGCAGAGCAGATGCTGTATTTATATGTGTGCTTTGCTAATACTATGAATCGAGTTTGCAGCTGTGCCTAACAACAAAAATGTGTTTGTGTTGAGTCTATGGCCGGGTCCTCTCTTTTCTTTTAGTTTGTCTTTTACTAGCGTTAGTTAATAGAATCTCTTCTCTGACATTGCATTGGATTTAAACTTTTGGACGCATTCACTTTAAACATGTTTTAAATGATGGAAAAGAGAAAAGAGAGAACAGTGTCAAAAGAGCTCCGTAAAGAGACACATTTACTTTGCATCATCATCATCTTATTTTTAGTTTTTAAAAGAGATGTGTCTTAAGTCTTATATCTTAAGTCTTTAAAAATTCCTCAGAATTCTCCCGAAAGGAATTGCCAATTTTGGTGTACGTGAATATGTGTGTGTCTCATCATTTTACTCTCTGTGTATATATTTATATGTGAATTACTATATATATGAACATATGAACTATCATATCAACTAACTTTTCGAATATCATAAGATAATGTGCTAAACATTATTTTAGAATATAAAGGAAGAGTTTAAAATATATTATTATTTATTATATAATATAATATAATATATTTATAATTGAAATTTATTCAGTAAAAAATGTGAAATGTTCGTTTTTCAGTTCGTGTCTGCTCCGAGCGTATTCATTTACAATTTACACATTTAAACTTTTGAATGTTCACAGATCAGTTCAGTTCATTCATTGACGAATATTTTAGTTAATATTTTAGTTAATATATTACTTAATAATGATGCGATGTGAATTGCAAAAAAGTTGAGGTGCGTGTGTACACATACTCCACGGATACTAATATTAGTATCGTAATATATATTTATTTTTATAATATATACATATTATTACATTAAAATGTATCTTTTATTTCGATACTCCCAAATTCCATTCGCGGATGCTCTTTAATTTCCCATCTTTAAAAAGGGATAAATAAAAAATAAAAAACGAAAATTTTATTGCAATTACTTTGTTGCCTATAGTTACGTGATTATAATTATTATAAAATATTTTCATACTATATTAGTATGCTAGTATATGCTACTAATATAGCAAAGAGAGATATTAAATAATCATAATGTAAAAATAATTGTTCATAGAGACGATTACAGCGAATCGATTATTATTAAATACTTAATATTTATAAATTTGTTGACTATGAAAACGTTCACTATTTTCTAGTATTTTTATATATATGAAAAGATTAGTTTTGTGGTAAGTGACCTAAAAACTATTTGCTTCTTCATGCTTCGGGCGCTAATAATAATCGCGCACTTTTTTCACTGTTAACTTTTTATTCCCGAATAAGAAACTCATATATTTTATATTATATAATATTATATAATATATATTTATATGTGCTGTGTTTTGATAATAATTTATAACGAACGAATCAATGGCGAATGATGATGCTGATGTAACAAATGTGTAAAACTCGTTTCTGTGCATAGTAAACTGTGAATAGTAAACTAAACTAAACTGAACTAAAACTAAACTCAGCTGAAGTAAAGTGTAGTTCAATGCATTTGAAAATTTGCTATTGCTATAACTAGTACTGCTATAACTGCCAAGTGTGTATATGCGTGTGTATATACTTGTTGCAACAGTCACTTTTGAAAAGTTACTAGCATATAGTATATCTCTGAGTTACATTCATTTGAACATTCCGTTTCTTCAGTAAACATATGGAATTAGTGTATAAATAGTGTTTTATACTGTACTATAATATCATATATTATATGAAATTTAAACATTTAAAAGTTGACTCTCGTGACATGTGCCCATTTCTATTATTATGACATTATACTATTGTTAAATGCGCGTTTTGTGCGGAAATTAAATGATATTATCATATAATATGATCGTATAATATCATACATCATAAATTATCGAATATTCTGTAAATATAAACTGAAATTACCGTATATGTACTAACAGTACGCTGTACGAACAGTCTTTGCAAAGCTAGTATATTCATTAGCTATATATATGAAAGCATTGTATTTATACGAAAAATATTAGAATTGAAAATGTCTATATATTGTACTCTGCCGCGACGTGCAAACAATGGCCACGCGTCGACGGCGACAATACACTCGCGAAGGAACACGGTGGTGAGTGTTGAAGAGGCCCGCAGATTGGTCGATGATCTCTTTAATCCCATCGTCGATGATTATGATTCTTCATTATCGTCACTTCAGAATCATTCCTCAATAATCCACAATAATCACGATAATACTCTTATGTATGGAATCGAAAATTATGGGTCATTGAACCATCAATACTTTCATGGTAATAATAAAAATAATGAAAATTCCCTATGGAATAATCAATTGAATAATAATAATAATAATAATAATAAAAATAATGATTCGTCATTAGTAAATATGATGCATAAAACGGATTTTAATGGGGGTATCGCTTCGGGACAGTATGTTGCTACACGAGTGGCAGCATATCAGCAAAATAATAATAATAATAATAATTTTACACATAATAATATTGATAATATTGAGCAAAATTCCGAGAATAGTACTAGTAATAGTACTAACAGTAATGATAATAAAATGTACTATGCTATTGACAAAATTGAAGATCTATTCTCATGGCGTAAAGGATTAAGACCCGACTTTTATGGCGGAGGAACGGATTCGGCATATGAATCCGCTCCGAGTTATGAATCATTAAAAAATGTCATCTCTGATCATAAATTAAAAGAAATAAAACATCATAATAAAAGAAATAAGTATTTTACACTCCCGACACGCAAAGCCCATAAATGGAATAAACAAAAAGACAATATACACGATGTCGCACATGATGAAAGACTATCATCAGCATCTTCTATTACTAATACCATTACTAGCAATAGTAAGAGACCACAATTAAGCGCATCGTTATATAATAATCATCAAAGAACAAATTCATCGTATGACATTAGACAATCGAATGACATTTCAATTGTTGGAAATACGATTAAAAATGACCATGTTCAATCTGCGTCGTTCCATTGTTGTTGTCGTTCGGGATGCCATAACAACAACAATGGCAATACTAATAATAACCGAAATAACTTTCCATTATTAAATTCATTAAATAGTGGATTACACTGCTGTAATCAAATGCTGGAAACCATTAGCGAAGAGCCCATTGTTGAAGGATCACAAAATAATTGTTCACGGATATCATCAAAAAATAAAGTATGAGATTTGCGCATTATCATTATGATTATGATAATAAAGTAAATAGTAAAATGCTAAATGCTAGTATTGGCTAGTAGTACATTCAACTAGTGTGTGCATCCTTTAGTATCCTTTAGTAAATTTGCACATGTAATGTATATTATGCCATAAGTTTTTCAGGATCTATTTACATGTTCATCATGATGGTGTATAAAAAAAGATATTTAAGTTATTTATTCATTGAATGTTATATTATATGCTTAATTCGTAAATTGTTAATGCTTAAAATGTTAACATTTGAACGTGACTTTATGTTCATGTGTATCATTATTTTATAAATTGAATTTGAAAGGCATGGAAATGCCCGTTAATAGTGTACATCTTTTTTTATTACCATAATGGTAACTTTTTCAAAGTACCACTATGGTATATCATATTATAGCATACCGTACCGTACCATACCATACCGTACCGTATCACAGCATTTGTGTTTTTAGATAAAATCATTGAAATGAAATATTAAAACGCATCCATATGAGAGTTATGTAATAATGATTATATATAAATAAATTAATACATACGATACTATGTATACATAGTATGACATGACCCAAATCCTTCAGCCTTAAGTTTGACCCTTAATTTAGCCATAAAATTGAAAAGCGCTGATGCGTGATTTAATACTGATTTAAGTAATTTATATTCCATAACCTTTTTACGTGTATATACTTATTTCTTTTAACACTGACAATTGTTGCAAAAAACAACAATACAATGCATAAGTGTAAACAATGCTTTTATACGGATCTATTCTTTTTAGTTTATCTATGAATTCATATATTTATATACCTAAGAATTATATATAACATACTATTTAAATAGTAAATCTATAATACTATAGTATTAATACAATATACATTGATATATTTATGTCAATGAAAATAAAAACAAACATAGCATGAACCATATAATAATTATATACTTTATATTTATGTATTATATGATAAAATAATAGTAAATGTCTATTGTATCCAATAATAAGGCACATATGGTCTCAGCATTTGAACAGCTATTGTCATCGATGACACAACGATTACAGAAACTGACAGTGTCTGCAGAACAAAAGGACTGTGAATTGAATCGATTACGATCGACAATCGAAACCCTTAAGACACAGGGCGTTCAATTAAACACTGACGATACTACTCACTCTTCAGCTGATATTACACGTACTAATACTAGTAATAGAGTTAAAACTGCTCAAATCATTAGAAGACATACATTTAACACAACTAATAGTAATGGTATGACTGACGGAACTAACAATACTATAATTATTATTATTTTAAGTTTTTTAGGAATTTCTAAGTTTTTATGCTATTAACGAATGTGCTCTTTAATATTATTCTCACGCATTTACTTTATTTTTTGTTTATTTCTTTTAAATGTAAATCATTATTTATGTGTTTAAATAATTAGTGAATATGTCTACTTTTTTCAGCATGAAAAATGTTTCCTTTTTTATGTTTCTGTGTTATTAATGAATGATTTTTATCATTTTTATGTTTTTGAAAAAATGAAAAAATCATTTTAATGCATTCATATTTATTATTTATTCATTATGTTTAATCAGTGTATGGATCGCGCAATTCTCATCACGAAAATTCCATGGATTCAGTGTCGAATTATGGCGAAGGACCGTTTCCTCCGCACATGAAATTAGATAAAAAATCAAAGAGCAAATTACCGACTAAAAGTGGCACTAACAATGCAAGTGCCTGTAATAATAGTAACTCTAGTGGATCTAGTTGGCTTAGAACATCGTTTACTAGAGCGTTTAAAAAATCAAATTCAACGTCAAAACGTGCATCGTCAGCAGCGTCCTCATCTGATGCGGAATCTAATACTAGTATAGGTACTAACAGTACGAGTGGACACATGAGCATACACATGAATTCATGTGATTCCAGTTCAGTTCCCAATACCCCTCTCATGTCATTACGTAACTCATCATCACATTCTCCCGATTTTGATAATGCACATGACCATGATCTCAGTGAACCGGAAATAGTGAGAGAATTGCGGCGTCAGTTACGGGAAAAGGATATGATATTAACAGATATAAGACTCGAATCACTGTCATCAGCACATCAATTGGAGAATCTTAAGGAATCTATGAATAGAATGCGCTCTGAAATGTCCACATTAAAACAGGACAATGATCGTCTCCAAAGATTAGTGAATAGCAAATCATTGGCATCATCTCAAAGTTCTATGACATCAGCCAATGGCAGTAATAACAATGGAAATGTAAACGTAAACGGTATTAACGGTGTAAATGCAAATGGAATCGGAAATCATCATAACAATATGATGATGATGAACGGAATGGTCAATGGAAATAATTCCATTGTAACAATGAACAGCCCCATTGTTGATGAAAGTCACAGTCAATATTAAAACGTTTACTTAACATTTACATTAGAAATTTGTCCGTATAATTTCTTTGGTTTTTTATATTTTAAAAAAATTAATATAATGTGTGATCGAAAATGAAAGAATAAATTTTTATTTTTTAATTAAAATTTAATTATAATTATTATATTGTAATTATGAGAGATATCACTATTGTCAATTTTATGCCCCTCATACGTAATCATATAATTTTAATATAATATATATGTAAATGTATAATTTGTATGAAAAATCACAATGATACGCCTGAACAAAGAGGGCATTATTAAAGTTAAAGTGTAGTATATTACTAGTACATGTGCTATTAAATGTACTGTTAAATGTACTAGTCTCATCTAATATAATACCCACGATTAAGTTATAAGAGAGAAGTTAATCAAATTCCTCCTATGCTTACACTTTATTTAATATCAATATCAATATCAAAATATAACAATGAATGAATGAATTAAGATAATGAATGAGAAATTTAATCATAAAATTTTATGAATTTTTTTATTCAGAAATTTTAATACTTTAAATTCTAATAAATTTCTGCATAATATTATAATGTAATTTCAAAATAATATTATATAACATTATAATAACGTTTTTTAATATTTTAATATATTTAAAAAAATTCATTCATTATATGATTATTTAAAACGAAATTTCATATTTAATAATAATATATCATATTATAATGCGGTGTAAAAAGAGATGGAATTTATGATTATTATAATTGTGATTAACTTTTTAATTCATTTTTCAATTTTTTTTAAATCATTAAAAGATTTTAATATTTATAACTTTTTATAAAATATAATATATTATTACATTTTTAATGTTTTATTAGTTTATAACGAATTATTAATATATCTTTTAACGCATATTTAATGTTTTTATTATTATATATAAAAATATTGACAAAACTTTTATAAATATTACTTTATATGTCATGATTAACTAGTCACTGCGAATTGATTAAACTTTTTATACATTTTTTTAAAATTTTTATTAAAATTTAGTTAATATAAACATAGAATTTAAAAAAATTGAGTCAAAAATTTTCTTTTTAGAATCATCTTTTATTATGATTATTATAAAATATCATTAAAATTTTTGTATATATTTATAAATTATATATATTAAGATATGTAAACATTTATTTATAAAAAGAATTATATTCATTTATTAAAGAATATTATA